>CM046878.1:357271151-357379388 GCA_025667525.1 Glebionis coronaria | reverse complement strand
TCACCCACAAAATGAATGTTAATTTAAAATTTTGATTTGTTATTTACTTATTTCTATTATATTTTATATTTTTTATATAATAAAATGGTTCGACTCGGTTAGATTTTTACGGTTTGGTTTTTGGATGATAACCGAAACCGAACCGAAACTTTTTGGTTTTTTAAAAAGTAAAAACCAAACCGTCGGTTTCTAAAGAATAAACTTGTAACTTTGCATTACCTTCGTACGACATGATTGCATGCTAAATGTTGATCTGATTTAAAGTATGTCTCAATGTGTTGTTCAAAAAAAGAATTATGTCTCAATGCACCTCTCGGTTGGCTTCTAGTTCTGTTTTCCATAGCAACTGCAACAACACTTACAAAACCACAACAATTGATTATGATCAACACATCTTCAGTATTCCTTCAATATTTGACACTGAAACATTCAACTTAAAAATATACACTTTTCCATTGCTCATCCATTGTGTAAGATGCGGATGTTGCATCCTTTGCTATTTCAACATTAGCTTCCCCGCTGGCTCTTTTATTTTCCGATCCCTAATAATGTTCAGGGTTCTTATTGTTCTTCATAACTTTTTGTTACGGCTTCTCAACAGTAGGTGAATTCCTCGACTTAAAAGTGTTGCACTGATATCTTTTTCATAAGTCAGTGGTCCAAGAATGTGGGAATTGTCGATGGTGAATAATATGCATGTGTTAACTTCATTACCTCCCAAATGAACAAATCTTCATCAGTCACATGCATATAATAGTTGTGAAGCAAAGGCTAGGCACCATTAAGGACATCAGTTAGTAGATTTCAACAAAATAAAAATAATTTGGGGTATATAATATTTTTATAGCATTCCAACTCCACTCTTTGAACACGTCTTCAATTTACAGGGGTGTTTGTTTTAGCTACTTCGATGGGCTTAAGAGGTTCCTGAAATACTAAAAGCTAATAGTGAAAAAATATAAGTAGTCGATGCAACATCTGCTGCAAATTTAGTATAAGTTCATTAATGGTAGGCGACGTTATTGCAAATTATGAAAGTGTACCTCGTGATCCAGATTTGAAGTACATCTGTCGTGCTTGATCAAGCAAAGTAGATAAACTTTTAGCTTTGACTCCCACAACACTAGTTTAAAGTATTAGGTTAGTGTTTGATTTCTAGATTAGGGTTGTCTCTTTCCCCATCTCTCAGAGTGAAGTCTAGCCTTAAACATCTGACATGGATGATTGACCCAACTGAAAAGTCACTGCGATTTGTTCTTTTCCGTGGCAGAGTTATAAACAAAATCAAATGTGGATTATAATTACCAAGTTGTTCTCAGGTGATCGCCAGTAGAATACCTGTAGCGCTACTCGAAGTGGAAGGTCAAGATCAGTAACCTGCTTTAATGTTTGGACAACAGCAAACCGCATTATTGGCTTAGAGAAACATGAGTTCTATGATAAAGATATAGGGGTCAATTATCTGCTAGTAACACCACTAAACTCTTCTATTCAAAATCAAATTAAGTGTTGTTAAGGTTGGCAACCCACTGCAAATGGCATCAACATCTTGCAGTACATCACAAACGAAATATATGATACAAATTACAATATTAGTAATAAACTATTAATTGAGTTACCTGGAATACCTGACATGAATAGTTCAAGAACTGTTTGATTTCAGTTGACGACAAGAGGTCCTCTTTAGTAACATATTATAAAAAGTGTCGTTAAGGCATTCAGCCTTCCGCATAATATGTGAACCTGCTAAAATATTTGTGTTTCACGCGTGAAAGCAAGGCCAGCAAGCAAAAGCACGGTTTCTACAGGCATTAACGGACGTAAATGTTTCGCGTTAACTCTTTCTGATGAGGGGATCCTGAAACCAGTTAGGGAAAGATGATTTTCTAAGGAAAATCAAATACGATAACTGAGCCTGTATAAAAAACAAATAAATTGTTAACTGATGGCATGTAGACAAATATTGATATAATACGATTACATAAGAGGAGATGGTTATTTACCCAAAACCACTTTCTTGGGAAACCTCCGCCCCAATTAATCTCACAGTAAGAAGGGGCATCCTGACATTTTATCCAACCTGGAAAATCATTTTCGAAAAGATGTGGATTTAGACGGTTTTTCCCTGTGAACCAAAACATGATTTTAATTTTATGCAGACATTAATATTGTGTTGTGCACAAACTGCCTCCCATATATATTGATGGATCATTGATGTGAGTCAGCAAACAAAAGTATCTATGTCTAACAGAAGATATAATAATAAATACATGGTCAAGGTCATCAATATCAAGATCACCATACCCATCAATATTCCCAAACATAAATTCTAAAAGACCGTTGCAATCATAACCTTTTCCAGAGACATTGGGTATCCTAATGCATCAGTCTGCAACTGCAGAATTCAAATTCTTCTCTACTATCGTCTTCATATCTGAAAACACTATCGCTATTACCCGTGTCTAAGTAAACGATTTTGTTTCTCTAAGATACTGGACATTAATCATGGATAACCACCAGGTCCCTCAGAAACATGTAAACTGGCCCGGTCGATGCTTTTCCTAAATGACCCAATTGGTGCAGGTTGGGTCCTGCCATCAGTGACAGCCACATAAAGACCTGTACATATTCAAGACTCGTGACACATGGAGGTATTTGAAGTCTGTTAAAGGTGTTGTAACCAATACAAATATAAACAATAAACAAAAGAAAAGATTACTAAGAATCAATAGTGCACCTTTTCTGTTTGTTTCTAAAGCAGAACGTGTGAGCTGAAAAATTATCATGTTAAATATGTAGAGAGATTATGAGCTTCTGTTATATGGTCAGCTGTAGCAGGGTCGACAACTCTTCCTATCCCTCTTTTTTAGGTTGAATAATAGGAAGATTTGGTATGTCAGCATGGGCTTCCTTGATATGGTCAGCTCTAGCAAGGTCGACTAACTCTTCCTCGTCCTCTTTTTCTGGTTGAAGTATAAGAAGATTTGGTATATCAGTCATGAGGCACAAATCAATCATGTTGTAAAAGGAGAACATGACATCAAAAGCTCATGTACAAAAAAGAACATGCCAACTTTTTTTATTCAATGACTGAAATCAAACAAACAAATACAGGCCATCTTACAATATTTTACATGCTTAAGTTAAATAAATGAGGTAAAAATTGATATATAAAGATCTTTAAGTGATGAAATTACCTGAGTGCGAAGACCTTTAGGTCCAAGTTTAGCTTGCATCATCAACAGTGGGTGTGGGTGTGACTGGAAGTGGGAAAGGTCTGACTGATTCTCAAAGAAGGGAAAAGCATATGCATCTTGAAGGAGCTAATGTTGAAACCACCAAGGATTAAATACTTAGTACCATGACTCAGTTCTGTGGCAGTACTTTGTCATTATTTATGTGTCATGATTACAGTACCGCGGTTAAAAATGTAACTAATCGTCTATTAAACGTTATTATGGATGAATCATAGGAGATTATTTGATATCAAACCAAAAGAGAGTAAGCAAATAATCAAATTTCTTCCTAACATATAAATCATGCAACTAAAAGGTTAGTAACCAATAGTATTTCTAGAAATTTGGAAAACCCAAATGTTGAATAGTGATTTGTTTTGGTAGAACTTCATTTTCAGACGTCGAGACAGAGCCAAAACAAGATCCACTGGTTAAAGCTACCTCAAAGCCTTGGTTAGTTGGTTGATTGGTCACACCACCAGTAACAGAGGCATGGACTTTAGGTGTTGGTTCAGGGCTGGTATAGTTATTTCTTATAAAAAATGCACCAGCAAAAGTGAAGCAAATTTAACCAAACCAACGAAAGAAGAAGAAGTATGTTTGTGAGAATCTTAAGCCAATGATGAAAATCGGGTAACATCGTTTGACTTTCATGCTGGCACAATCACTGGAGACAAATATCTGCGTTCCTAATATGCCAATCAATGATGGCTTGGACCATCTAATTGAAGCTAGTAAGAGAGACATCACAAATCTCTTAGTAAAGTAAACCTGCCAAAAATGAACATGTTATTAGTCTTAACAGCCAAAGAGCGTAAATTATTGGTTTGGCATAAAAATTAATATAAATCTTTTTGGTCCACGTGTTGTACCTTCCATTTTGCCTCAGTAAAAAGTATTGAGTTGGATTTCATTAATGAGCCAAAATCAGCAAGCTCCACCAGGGCATGTATCGTGGTTTGGGCCAAATGCTTGTCGTCTCGTGCATTATAAACACACCCACAGTTTTTTGCATCATATACCAATCTGTTCCATATCGATCCACTCTTAATCAAGGTGTCTTTGTTTCCTACAATCCACAGGCAATGCCTAGCTCGAGTTAAAGCAAAATTCGCTCTTTCATGACTCGAAAAAAACCCAATCGACGCGGCTATTACATCTCACGGCCGAGAAAATTATGACATCTTCTTCGCTTCCTTGGAACCCATCAACTGATCGAACATTGACAGAAAAACTCCAACCATTGCCATTCTGGTTAACTCTATCTCCAAGTTTTTCTTAAATTACTTCGACCTGAGCCATGTATGGTGAGATGCAGCCAACAGTGACACTTTGTTTCTTCGCAACAGATTCTATTACAAAAACAAACGAAAAGAGTTTATAGAAACACCAAAAAACGAATATAAATATCAAGAAAACGTTCTACCTTTTACAGATTTAGTGGATATTAATTAAACACAATATACTGTAGTAGAATCGAACAGAATATAATCACATGAATCATATATTAAATCATACATGTCACGTTTAAGGAATGTTAACTCACACAACTTATTAGCGGATACGAGTAAGCTATCTTTATAGGCTCCTCCTATTCAAACCCTATGACCTGATCCATCATCAAACGGACTATCACTATCTGAATATGCAGAGAAGAACCAGAAAAATATTAATATCCATACAACAAAAACATCTGACTCGATTACACCCAATTTTTCTTCAAATATATTTGACAACTGCTCAGCCATAACATAAACCTCGTGACCTCTAGGATTATAAGTCGTCGCATTAGTAAACGTCAATCTAACATCCTCAGCGAACTCAGTAGGAACCTTATAAGAATTTGCGCTAAACGGCTCTTAATGGTACCTAAATCCATGGGGCGCTTAATAAAGTCATCAAACAACCCCAAAAGCTTCACGTTATCAGGCTCATTAAATACCCACTCATGTTTATGCTTCGTTAACCTCTAAAGCAAAGCTAATGTAAATGTTGAGCATACTTCGTATAACATATTACATGAAGCTTATATTTTGTAATGTAAATGTTGAACAATTATCAATCAGATATTATTACTTCACAGACTAATTCAGTATATTAAAATGATCATACACCAAAACACAGTTTAAAACTATGTAAATCACAATTAAAGTAATGTATACGATACATTCAGCACTTAAATCGCAACAACCTCATTGTTCATAATACAAATAGCTCAAAAGAACTCGTCAACGATTTTCTCACACGTATAACTACACAGTCCAATTTAGGGCTGAGCAGCAAGTCAAAACCCACAACAACCAAACCGAACTAAAAACCGAGTTTGTAAAAAACATGAACCGATAACCCCACCGGAGTGACTTAGAAAAAAAGTCAGAGGAAATATACCAAGTCATTATTTCCGCATTCAAAATCGAGAACCTTAACGGCAATAATCTCGTTATTCGAAATACACATAGCTTGATAAACTTATCCTTCTGGTCTATCTGCACAGGGTTATTTTAAATGGGTCAAACAGGTACATGAAACATTAAGCTTAAAGGAAATGGGTCATATAAGTTTGATAATAAAGATAGTACCTGGGCACACTTTTATGAATTCAGTATCAGATATATACAATACTTACTGCTATGTGTTGTGGATAAAAATAAAAAGGAGAATCAATGTGTAGTCAGGGGAAATATAAACACATAGTCAATAAAGATAAGTGATGCTACTTACCCAAGGAGGAGGCAGTATTGTAGCTTCAACAGAGGTTAGCTTTGATTTTAAACCCAAACTCCTTTGCATATGGGTCATTATCGTAACTGTTGGCTATCACCGTCTGTAGAAGCATCATCAGGCATGCAAAAGAATTCCAACAATTATAACAGATATTTCAGAGTCTTCGTCCCCGTTAACAGTTGCGAACCCGTTAACAGTTTCATCCCCGTTAGCAGTTTCACCCCCGTTAGCAGTTTCATCCCCGTTAGCAGTTTCATCCCCGTTAACAGTTTCATCCCCATTAACAGAAGGTGATGGTGATGCTTCAGGGGTAACAGCTACAAATGAAGGAGATGACTCCGAGTCATCCGCAGATTGCTGAAGACTCCAATACATTATGCTAGCTGTGAACATAAGTATCATCTTCTGGTTCACCTGTAGAATAATGTTTTTTTCCATTTTAATATGTTTTGCGCAACCAGTTAATATGAGTTACTGAATGATCATAAATTACCTCCATGATGTCTTCGGGTAACAAGAAAAGTGAGCAACCAATCTTTCGAGCGACACTGATTATATAAGTGGCATTCAGCTTCTTCTTCTCTTCTGTTAACACCATATTATATCATGAATTAAGTTACCAAAATACAATTTACAGGTTCTTTCAACAACATGAAAATTAAGTAAATAAATAATTCAAGAAGCGATACATACCACTTTCACCCTTGGTTACAAGGTTCCAGTTGACAACTCTGGGCTCCACTACACTCAGGAGCTCAAGGAAGAAAATACCATTTGAAAGGCTCTTATCCTGCACAGCCATTAGCCAATCACTTCTTACGCATAAATATAACTGATTAAGAACCAAGCGACGAAAAAAATATGTGTTTGTATCCAACCTTAAAACTCTCCATCTGAGACACTCTGCCAGTGTTTTTCACTTTTTTATTTGCCCATTTCAAAATATCAACGTCAGTTATCTCCTTCCCTTGGGAAGAACAGGATCTCAAATTATTTAGAAGTTGAAGCATATTAAACCTCATCAACTGCCATAAGAAAGATGCAACAGATGTACACAAATTCAATTTTGTGCCATTAAAGAAAACTATGTTATGAGTGAAAGTTTAGAAGTAGATTTACCAAGTATGAGTTTCTTATTCCCTTGCACAAAGTCATTTCCAGCCACATTGACAAGCGAAAACTTCAACTGCTTCCTAATTTTATTAACTTGATTGCAATTCTCAACTTTCCTAAAGGCCATCTTTATAGGGGTCTTGGTTGCATGTTTCCAATTCACCGATCCTGGTGAAACCTAGTCTAGATCTTCCAAAAGTGTCCATCTGCATGACCAAATGAGCATAAAGATTAATACAAGGTTTAAAGGCTACTGATAGGCGAAGAAGTGTTCGAGATTTGGATATTGATAGCCGGAAAGTAATGCAGATTCGACAGTTGATAGGCAGTATAGTGAAGACTATTTGCCAGTTGATAGGTGGAAAAGTGATGGGGGTTTGCCAGTTGATAGGCTGGGTGATGAAGAATTTTGGCTTACTATTGAGGCTTTTCTTTTAAGGGGGCGTTTGGGATTGTTACATGTATATCAAAGTTTAAATATCTCTATGTTAAGGAGACTAAAGTTGATTTTTTACTTGTTTGTTGCTTTAGAATTTTCACTTCTTCCTATTACCACCGATCTTCACTTTAGATCATCATCAGTCTAAGACAACCTATATTAGATATACCAAAATAATAAAAACTAAGCTCAATCCCGTATAGAAAAAGAAATGAACCATATGATATTGGAAGAATATATAAAAATAAACTATCTCATACCAATGAACCATATGATATTGGAAGAATATATAAAAATAAACTATCTCATACCAATGAATTATGTCCACAAACATACAATATATGAAACAAACTGCATATAAATGATCTGCTACATTTTTCTCTAATATCAATTGCCCGTGGGATTTAGTTCTAGCCTTTAAAGATAATAGTGTTGAAAACTGAAAGGGTTTAGAAATACCATTTTGATCCTTCATCCAACTTAGATGACTAAACTTTTTGCGTAATTTTTTTTTTGTTGAATACCCCCAACGGATCATATATATATCACATAGGTTCTTCACTTATAAATGGAGCATGTTTTTCCTATCAAAGTGTTAATTTAGCGGAGCGAAATTCAGTGCAGCGAGTGTTTCTTCGTAATAGAGTCCCAACTGAAGTCAACAAAGAATAAGATTTTCTAAAAATGTTAGCAAAAAATTTATATCTATCAGATTATTTAAAAGGATAACTTGACTGAATTTTGAAGGGATAAATCATGTACCTATTCTACCTTAATCCTCATGACATTTAGTGTAGTTTTTACTTTGTGCGAACCGATTGTCAATGAGTTTTATACATCTGAGTTTATATTCTTACATGACTTTTAGTGCTGTTATATTTTTACTCGCATTTGTGCAGTTTCATGAGTTTTTAAATGCACCTACAATCAACAAACCACCAAATAAGAACAACAAACAATACTAACCTTCACTACGAACAAACTTGGAATCCGCGATCCCAGTATTTAAAGGCTGGATTATCGGACCAATATTGTTTGTGTTAACTTTTTACAGCAATAGCCATTCCAGATCTAGGTTTTGAAGCCAAATGTGTAACTTCATCAATCCAGCCTTTGAAAACATCCCCAAATCCTCCTTCACCAACACGGACCTGTTCCACACGAACATTAAAGTCGAGATTAGGACTTGGCTGGTAACCTCCCTCGTCAATCAGTGAATCTGCTCTAGATGATTCATCAACACCTTCCTTTTTGTCATTAACTTGCTGGGTCGAGGTGGAGGAAATTGGGGATCGTATCGTAACATCCAGGGATCTTGGTTGCTAAACAGCAAATTTGCCCCATTTTGTGTTTCACCAGTCACAATAAACGGATTCAGAGGAACTGATATCGGTCTCAGCTTCAACTTTCGGCCCAGATTGTAAGGGGTATGCATTCCATTCACCAACAATTGGATTTACTTCTGTTACACGCGCTGAATCACCACATCGAAGGTTTTATTTGTTTAATTTTTAAGTCGGATCAACATTATAAAAAATTAAACAGATGAAGAACTTTTAACAGAATACATATACTTAATTTAAAAGAAAATCTATCCCATTAAACATAATTTTATAAACATAAACCCTAATCACATTAATTCAAAATCATAATTTCAAAATTAAACAACGGTTTATAAAGATAAACCCTAATCACATTAATTCGTCTGTTCATAATTGATTAGGGTTTATAAACATAAACCCTAATCACATTAATTCGTTTTTTCATAATTGATTAGGGTTTATAAACATAAACCCTAATCACATTAATTCCTCTGTTCATAATCAATTAAACTTACACAAACTGAAAAAAGATGATGGATCAGTTGTTTGATTCAAGGTTTAAAAAGGTTATGATTGAAACGGTTTCATTGGTGTTGGATCGGGAAAATGGATATGAAGTCGGTGGTGTGTGTGTTTTCCCCATTGTGTGTGTTTTTTCCCGTCGGTTGGTTGTTAACAAAATAAAAAAAATGGTGTGAACCTATTATATATACACGCGTTATCAAAACGCAGTTTTTTGCAAATTGCGGCCCGCTTTTTACAAATTGCGTTTTCGTACATTATTTTTGGCAAGTTTTTGAGATTTTTTAGCTAACAAACAAATTCTATTGGTTTAGAGGTGCCATGTCACATATGACTGGGATTAGGGGTGTGGTATCAAGTCATAATTATACCTATATATAATATAGAGATATATACATGTATATATATATATATATATATATATATATATATATATATATATATATATATATATATATATATATATATATATATACACACACACACATATATATATATATATATATATATATGTATATATATATATATATATATATATATATATATATATATATATATATATATATATATATATATATATGTATATATATATATATATATATATATATATATATATATATATATATATATATATATATATATATATATATATATATATATATATATATATATATATATATATATATATATATATATATATATATATATATATATATATATATATATATATATATATATATATATATATATATATATATATATATATATATATATATATATATATATATATATATATATATATATAGATTTAGGATCAAATGAGAACTTTTTAAAATAATAAAAATAAGAACTATTAAACAACCAATAGGATTCAAGCAATCTTAATTAAGTAAAATTAAATACATTAAAGAACTAAAAATAAAAGTTATGACTAAAAAGGTTATTATAGTAATTTTGCAATCTCACTTTTATTAAGCCATTACCACCCACGTCTTCTCCTCCCTAATAATTATATCCTGAAAGTCAGCCCCATCTTTTTCCTTTTTATATACCAATCCATGACCGAAAAATAAAACTCAAGATGCGAATCCACAAAAAATAAAAAAGCATAGATTCGTTTCTATAAAATTCCCACCGATTTAAAACAGCAAAAAATCTTTCGTACAAGAAATCCTCCACAATTGATTTAATTTTGCTCCATCATCCTCTCATTGTGTGTTCCCACTGGCGGTTGTTAAGTACCAACTGTACCAGTTGCAGCAGTTGTTAAGTATCAGTTAAGTACCAACTGTACCAGTTGCACAAATTATATCAGTGTATACCAGTTGTATTAGTGGTACCGGTTGTACCAGTTAAGTACTACTCGTATCATTATTTAGATCAGTTATGTACCAGTTGTATTTTTGTTATTCAATGTACCAGTTGACACATCGTGATATGTATCGATATACCGGACTGTGATGGTAAGTGGCTAGTGCACTGGTGTACCGGACCCTACTGATGGTTTGGCTGGTCCACTGTTGTACTGGTGTACCGTAATCTGATGGTGGTGGTTTGGTGCGCTGATATACCGGTGTATCGGATCTGATGGTGGTGGTTTGGTGCGCTGATGAACTGGTGTACAGGACTCTTATGGTGGTGGGCTGATATGCCGATGTACCAGAGTTTGATGGTGGTGCGCTGATGTACCGACAGTAATTTTGATGGTGGAGGTTGATGCGTGAACGACAATGTATCAGAATCCGATGTTGTATCTACTTGCTGGTTGTATACAAGAGTTTTTTTGGATATTTTGTTTTAAAAAATTAGTACTATTATTATATGAGATTTGTTTTATTCTAAAGATTCATTGTAGCATTTTATCAACTTTATACGTCCAAAGAAGTTTGAGATATTTTTATACCACTTGCGTTGTATCAGTTTGAGTCATTTGTCCATGTGTGTCGTCAATAGTACCATTTGATTTTTTTTTTCATTTTTATTGGTTATGTATAATCTTTCATATTTTATAAAGTATGTATATCCTTTATTAATTTAAATGTATCAACAATTTTGTAATATTATTTTCAGATGTTTAAATAGAAATTATAAACTACGGTGACTTGTATCAAACTTTTTTTAAAAGATTTAGAAAAAAAGCATATAAAATAATTTTAAATTAACTCCCTAAAATACCCTTCTAACTACATTTATTTATTATAATGTCAATGATCATTTATTAATCTCATTAAAAACTAACTAATTAATCCAATTGCTATTCACAGTTCTTATTTTTATAACTTTAAATTTGTGCTTCGATAACCTTCCTCTATATATATATATATATATATATATATATATATATATATATATATATATATATATATATATATATATATATATATATATATATATATATATATATATATATATATATATATATATATATATATATATATATATATATATATATATATATATATATATATATATATATATATATATATATATATATATATATATATATATATATATATATGTGTATGTGTGTGTGACAATCCGTCAATTTATGGTTCATATTTCATTCTCAAGTATTATTTAAAAAAATATTATTTTAATATTATATTATGTACTCACTCATTTTTGGGAAGAAATTTGGGTTTACGTCTTGAAGTAGCATCGACTACGTTTAAACCGGAGAATTTTACGTTACGTGCTTACGTTTACATACACCGTTTTGGTGACAGTCCGACATTTCAGGAAATAAATTTATCCTTGAATATTATTTTGGAATTTTAAATTTGTGTTGGTTAATAAACTCACAAATTTACGAGAAGAGATTAGGACTTACGTGCATAATTTAACGTCCTTTACGACTAAACTGGAAACCCTAGGTTTACGTATTTACGTTTTTGAACTCTGTTTTTTATGAGACAATTTTTATTAGATTCGTTTTGTGCCGTTGATTCATAATTTATAAAAATGTTTTTCGTAAAACGACTCGAGGGCACGTAAATCGAGGAAACTAGAATCGAGTAGTACCCGTAAATTAGTGGAGATGAGACAAGTTTACACTTGCCTCACCCCCACTATGGGTGGCCAAGACTTAGACAACACACCAAGTGTGGTGTCAAGTTTACATACACACTAAGGACACATGTCCTTAGTGCTATGCAAAACCACTTAACCACAAAACAAGCTAACCATAAACCATTTCTCACACATGCAAACCAAGAAACTCGCTCAACTCTTCCTCTCTCCCCTTGAAAGTCCAACACCACCATTATATCACCATCATCATCAAATTTTGACCATAAACGAAAGATATAATCAACATATGTTGATAACTACACAAAAAGATGAAGATTGGAGGTGATTTTAACATATAAAAAGGAGTTTTCATGGAGGTCTTTGGGCTGATTTTCAAGGAGTTTAGGGCTGATTTGTTGAAGGTGACTTCATATTCTTGGTAATCTTGAAGGTGGTCTTGATATTTCATAAGATTGGTTACCAAAACCAAGCCTTGTTCATCCAAAATCTCAACCTTTTCATCACTTTGATGGTATAGAGATTGTTTCTTCATATCCTCTTGTTATTTTGATTATGTAATCTTGTATTTTCTTTATTTATGTATATGTATATGATGATGAATGATGATTAAAAATATTATGTGGGGATTTGGTGTTGATAAACATGGGTAAAAAGATGGAAAACCACATGTAAAATGGTTAAAATCTTGCTTAATGTGATGGCTGTATAAAAATAGTAAGTAACCAAATGTTAAACTGATAAAATGGTAAAGTGGAATCAATATACAGTAATTATTAGGTGTTATACACATGTGAGAGTTGGCCATGCAACGTAATAATAAAAATGAGTGAGATATGATCAAAACAAGTTTAGAGTGCAAATTTGAGTACACTGTTTTGGACGAATTTTATAAAATACTTAGAGGTTGATTCATCAGTAGCTAAGGAATAAAATGAAGCACATATCATGTAGAATATTTCACAAAAATTTGGGGTTCTATCTCCATGTAGAACTCTAGATATGACCATTTTAGTAAACTAGATTTTTAAGACTGATTTTGTATAAATAATATATAATATAAGCACTCAAAATTTATATAAAATATATAAATATATAAAACCAACTAGTGGATAATAATTATAATAAAAGAGTTATATAAATATTGATATTAAAATGGGACATGTTATATAAATTACAAGTATAAATGTTTTTCCAAGTTATAAAACTATATCCTAAGTTTTACGTCTTTTCGGCTAAAACCGAAAGATTAACGTTTTTGTCAAATAAAACTTAGACGGTCGGACCCGTCTAATATAAACTTTTATAAACTCACATACTGATATATGAAGTTATATAACAAGTAAAAACCGATAAAACCCGAGCTTTACAGCATATAGACATTAACGGGCCAAAATAGCCTTATTGGACTATAAACCCGACTAGTTTGTAAAACACTTATAAATTTACTTATTGGTCTTAACCCACTTGGTCCCAACATGAAAAGTATAATAGTGATAATAAAGTTATAAAATGGACTCATATAAAGTATTGGGCTTGTAATAGGCTTATTGGGCCTAAAACATGTAAATAAGTAAAACTAGTAAAACTAGTATAAAAATGTTACCAACACATAAACACTATAATGAATGAGTAAAAAAGTACAATCCCACTTGATCATCATCATATTTATAAAATCATCATATGTATACATAATTGTTATTTTTATAAATTCATTGGACAAGAGTCTAAGACGAGTATTATTGGTCTAGGTTTCCGTGATTGAAGCACGTACCGTACATCCGAATTGCCGATAACCCGCTTTCCCACATCAACGTGAGTTCATAGCCTCGCACACTTTTAAATGTTTTTATGAAATATGTTATAAACTCGTGAGGGAGATAACATGTTAGTTTTAATAAAATAGGACACCATTTGTTCCGATTATTTGTTTATTGATTTGGACCCGAATGATTGTATGACCCGATGAATGAATAAATGACCCGATAGATTAAATGAAATGGATTATTAAAGTTAGGTTATGTCACTAAAAGTCCCATTAGCATGAATTGTGAACTACCGGGATTTGGTAGACGCTTATGCATATAATAGTACTATTTGGGGACGATCACCCCAGTTCGCGCCTTGACGGTTGATTCCCGTTGTGCCACATTGATTGGTAAGCGAATTTATGTATGAGAAGATTTACATAGCGTGATCTTTGTGACGACACGCTAACTTAGATGGGCAAATTGAGTTTCGGGCTAGCTACCCGTTGTTTGTTGTAGTAAGGTAACAATGTCATGCGGCTTGTAATAATCCATAAATAACGTAATACAGCTTATGCTTTGAATTACAATATATTGCCTAACTAGCAATACAGGGTCTTATTATTGATATTATGTTCGTGTTTTTGTTTTATATAACCATATTCATATAACGGTTTTTATTTAATCTATACAACGTTATAAAACGTTTTGTATGATATTTTTTAACGAAATGGTTCGTATAATGATATTGAAGGCGAAAGCCTATATTATGATTTTGATAAGGATTTGTATAAAATGACTTTGGCTATTTTATGGCCTATTACAATGATTTGTACAAAATGATTTTTGGTAATAATTTTATACCGATGTTATATTGATGGATTTTATTAAACTCTATGAATTAACTCGGCGTTATCGCTGACCTTTTCTTTTAACATGTTTTATCTCAGGTACTTGAAGGTAATTCTCGGGAAGACAATAAGAATTCATGGCCCGCACTTAAACAACAATTTCCATTCAAATGTTTTGTAAAAATTGTATGAAATACTATGACTTGGGACCTATGTAAATTTGATATTTATGAATGGAAATGCTTTATTATTAATCGACGCGATTTTTAAGCGTTGTCTATGATGTGAGTAATGTGCTATCCCGTAACACCAACGAGTCTTCCGCTGTATTGAATTGTATAAATCTGGGGGTGTTACAGTTTGGTACCAGAGCTCTCGTTATAGAGAACGAAAGATTTTTAAAACCATGGTTTTGAATAAAACATTTCAAAATCTTTTAACTATAAACATTTTTCTCAAAATGTCTAAAAATCTTTTGACTATAACGGTGCCGAAGAATTCCCGAGTTACCGACAAGGCCATACTGAGAAGTGTTATTTTAATATATATATATATATATAACTTGGATTATATATATACATATGATGTAATTTGATTACATGATTGTTTGATGATTATTTCTATATTTATACGAGGTATTTATATGACGTAGATTGTCACAAGGAACCCTAACTCCCCTAGCAAATCAATCGAAGCTATTCCCGTAGGAATTCTAGCTATTCTAGATCTAAACCAAGTTGTGGAAATTTTTATGATCCCAACAAATGGTTGATATTCATAGAAATGTAGATATTAGTTGATTGTGATATTGAAGAAGAATTGGCGAGAAGAAAACTGATATCGATGTCATGACGATCTTTCCTTATAGAGTGAAGTTTGATAAAACCTTACCACCTAGAAAGATGTCATCTGATTCGTTGTCACCTAATTCTTAAACTTGAAATCGAAAGGGTGAATGTTGCACTTGAGGCTGTCATTGGAACCATTACCCAAAACCTCATGCCACTAGTACCTTTCCGAGAAGTCTAATTGAATGTATGAGTCATTTCATACTAGTGACTCATTTGATAACTATTGTTGTAAGAGCTATAGGATTGGAAATTAAGTGTTGATAATATCGAGCTTTTATTGCCCTATTAAGGTCTAAAAATAAGGTTGAAAGTATTGGAGAATGAGGTAGGATATCGAATTAAGTATAAGTTGATTGAAACTTGAACGAAATAAAATTTAACTTGAATGGAATAAGAAATTGTTAAGAGAAAGTCGTTTCTGTGATTGAATTATAAGGTTTTAATTGATTGTTGGTTCGTGTTAAGGGTTGTTCCTAGACCATTGTCTAATGATGAGGATGCCCAGTGTCCAAGAAATAAATTGAAGAAATCTTCTTCTGAATTGGGACCGATGGATCTTCCGGGACAGGTGGAACCCCCATGACTCTTGTAGATTAGTATTCATTGTGGTATCTTTTAAAAATAATCCCTAACCTAACTGAGACATCAGTTGGTAGGATGAGTTCTTGGAATTGTATGATATAGTGACACGTAATGTGTTACGGTACAATTCTGACTTGTTTGTGATTAATGAAAAGACTACCTTTGATTGCTAAATTCTACATGTATCGATGTTATCTGCCTTTTCTTGCTTCTTTCTAATGATCGCATTAGTGATGCAACCATTGAACAAGTACTCATCTTGATTTGAGTTACATTGTGGATTATTCTTTTTGAGTGTCATCGAGGTCATGAACCTCATGATTATTTGGCTAAGCTCATTTCCTATTATTGTAGTTAGTTCTTGGTGAACAACTTTTCATCACTCCTTTGTAGATCACTAATTGTTTTTTTAAGTTAAAACAGTATCCCTTGAGAAAAATTGGGTTTTCATCACCATATAGATTATTTAAAATGAGACTTATAAATAATCGTTATCGAAATGAAGTTGTTTATAAAACACCTTGGAGAACTTAATTGTTTTCATAACAAAGAAAATCTTTGTGAATTTATTTTTGATTCTTATTTAAGAATTAAGCATGAAAATGTTTTTATTATAAACATGATGATAAAATTTTGACGAACTGAGTATTGCATCGTTAATCTTGAAATTGTATATAGTTGTGCGCCTACATACAATTTGGAATGGACCATGCAAGGCTGATTAGTAGTCACCATAAAATTGATTCATAAACACTACATTTTCTTTGAAGTTGTGAAAGATTAAATTTTATGAGATCTGCAAGAAGTGCGAAAATAGGGACATAGTGTTAGGGATACCTACATATGTTCCCGAACTATTTATTCTTCTGAGTCGAATTTACTCATCTGTGAAAATTGTCTTATTTGACAATTGACAATTTTTTCTTGTCCAATTCTCCCGTAGTGAGATTCTTAGGAAAAGTATCTGATTACTGAGTGTTGATACCCGACTGGACGTATCGACGTTCCTATCATTTCTTTTGAATTAGATTTCATTTGAATGACCTGGGTAACGATCCGAGGAGCTTTCGAATGTGTACTCAAATCATGAAAACATGGGATATATTCATATTCGTTAATGTTTTCGTCTTTATCTGATTTGAAATTCTCTCGTGTAGATTATGCTTGACCTTACTCTTTTAATGGTAGTTGTGTCTCCATAAATCCTTGAATTTGTGAAGGATTACGAGTTATTATTAGTCTTTTGAGAAGTTCACATCTTATCAACGATAATGAAACTGGAAAGTTAATAGTGCCAGTAGAATGGATTGATTGATTATGACATGACGACATTGTCTTAATTGATGGGAACTCGAATAGAATTCTCCCAAATGATAAGATGTTGATTATCAAAAGTGATCTAAATAATTCTTGATGGATTACCATATCCTACATTTAGACTTGAAATTATACCGTGAATGGTGGTGAATTAGTCATAGATATTATAATCTAGAAAGAACCTAATATGAATTTATTAAAAGATGTTTCTGTTATCTGAAACTTTAGGAGGTATTTGTTGGTGAATTAACTAGACTTTTGCCATTAAGGCAAGTTGAAATTGGTATTGATTATATTCCCAGTGTTGCACCTGTGGCTTGTGCACTGTACATCAGCACCATCTGAATCGAAAGAATTACCGTGCAACTGAGAGAGTTGTCGGAGAAAGATTTTATTCTACCAAGCTCGTCATCATGAAGAGCTATGGTGTTATTATTTCTTATATTTATTGATTACCGTGAACTAGGTAAATTGATGATCAAAATCTATATCCACTACCCAAGATTATAGATTTGTTCGATCATTTACAAGGTTCTAGCGTATATTCAAGATTTGATCCACGGCATGGTTATCATCAATTTCGCGTCCGCGAAAAAGATTATCTATTCCAATCACTACATCCAAAACTTTTAATAAACATTATAAATTTCACGTGATGACGTTTGGATTGACTAATACACATGTAGCATTCATAAATTGGGTGAATCACGTGTGTAGGCTGTAAATTGATAAATTCATGCTTGTGATCATTAAGGACCATTTGTTTGTTTATAAGAATAAGAATGAGTTAATAATTAGTTATAGACTGCCCTAAATTGGCCGAACAATGAAAACTTGTACCTTGAGTATTCAACATATGATTAAAGACTTAATCCTTTACATTATTTGACCGTGTGATTAATAAGACAATGGAATCTATATTGACACTTCAAAAATTAGAGCCATTAAGGCTTAGGGTTATACCAAAAAGGAGGTGCAAATATGTTTTGACAAATGTTTTAACAAAGGATTTTTAAGGGATTATTCCCTTATACCCAAAACATTTAACTAAACTCCTGTTTAGGGGTAAATGTTTGTGTATACCTCAAGACAACCTAAGAGGGATTGAGGAAACCATTTAAACCATGACTTGAAATTTGAAACGATAATTTTTGCTTTTCAACTAAGAAAATTTTGACCGAAATATAAACAAAGATTTTTCGAACATTTACGGATCTTATTAATTATTTTAATTATTTTCGATAAATCAATAAAAATCTTGTTAACTAAATTCAAATTTATTTTAAATATTTTTCTATAATTAGGCGAACTGAGAAATTTAAAAATTTTCACGTTTATGTTTCATAAAAATTAAATATCTATTATTTAATTACTTGTAATGATTATCGACGCTTTAGACGTCAGATTGAACAAAACTGATAAAAAGTAATATTTGAAACAAAACTAAAACTTAGAAAATATGAAGAAAGAATTTCTGAGTGAATTGTGGACATGATAATTATTTCATCAAGAAAGGTGAATGTAGATACTGACACATTATGTAGAAAAGATAAAGAATCAATTAGGATGTGTTCCTTAATAATGACTGTGCAAAGTAAATTGCCGAACATTTTAGAAATAACGGATGCTTGTAAAATGGATAATATAGATAATAAAAAGGGGTTCGCGGCTAATGTGAACCATCGAAATTGAGAAGCCGATGGCGTTGAATGTATAACAGGCCACTTGAGGTTGCCTAAAAATGGAGATTTTGAGATATAGTAATGTTGGAATCTTGTAAGTATTCCTGTCGTTTCTGATTTAATGTATCTTTATCTGAAGAAGTTGTACTAATGGCAAATTATGAAGGCAGACATCGCCTCATACATTAGTAAACGTCTAAACTATTGTAAAGGTCATCATCTAAATTTGATTCTATTTGGGTCGTCGTCGACAGACTGACCAAATCTGCTAATATCATTCCTGTTAATGATAGATTCTCGATGAAGAAATTGACTCTTTTGTATTTAAAAGAGTTGTGTAAACATAGTGTGCCTGTATCGATCAGCTCTATCAAGATCCTCGCTTCGCATCGAATTTCTAGAGATTTGCTCAGAAGTCATTAAGAACGAATCTTGATGAGAGTACTGTTTACCACCCCAATCGAAGGGACGAGGTAAAGTAACGATACAAAATACTAGAGGTGTTGTTTTATGTTTGAATGATTGACCTTTGGTAATAAACTGTAAAATCGTTTTCCTTTGGAGAAGATTATCATTGATAATCGTATTAGGATCAAGATCGAATCTTGTGAGAATATATATTAGAGAATCTGTAAAACCCGCTTGCTTTTACCATGAACAGTTCCCTTAAGATCGTACGTCCTAGATTAAAACTTACCTTATTCAGTATTGATCACATTCATGTGCTATTAATCAAGTAAGTACATACGTGTATGACATGATAAGTATCGATTACGTACGAACCCATGATAAACAGTTAATAAATATGTCATGTGAACGTAATTAAATCATGATCACCATTTAAAATACGGACTAGAATAATTACGTAAATACATATAATATAATTACGAGCGTTAAGATTACGATAAACTACATGATAAAATAAACAGAAACACTTTAAACACGAACACGAAACATCGGGACACGGAAAACATTTGGGTTACCCCTTGTGGGCCCCATATACACGAATTTAGGAAGAGAATGGGCCTAGCCCATCATTTTCTACTAAACAAGGGGTTAAGGAAAAAATACATTCATTTTCACTTTTCAAGAAAATAAACATAAAACCCTAAAAGATTTTTCTCCTTCTCCTCCTTGTTCCTCCTTGTGCCGCCACCCATAACAACACCATAGGAGGGTGTTGTTGATTTTTGACATTAAAAACAAGTGCTAGAAACCGTGTTTGTTCATCATTCTTCAATCTACGTATTGGTATATCATTCTAAACCTTTCTTTTTAATTCTTTTAAATCTCTAATTATTGTCATGAACATGTTATTAATATTCTTATTAAAACATGATAATTAAACATTGATCTAACATGTTTTGGAGTAAATTAAAATCAAAGGATGATATAAAAGGGTGTTTGTTTTGGCCGCCTAGTATAACCAACCCGAAGGGGGGTTCGGTTTGCTTATTGCCGCCACCACCAAGACCATTTTTGGTCTTGGTTGGTGCATGTGGGACCCACGGCAGCAAGGGGCACAAGTACCCCGAGTTTGGCTCGGGGTACGGTGTCGAGTTCATGCCCGATTCATGGTTCGTTGGTTAAATCATGATTTATGCTACATGTTAATTTTTATGAATTATGAACTTAGGATATAAATTAATTAATAACATGAGATATTAATTAAATCATGACTTAGGTTATTTTAATTATTAATTTAGCATGATATTAATTTAACCTAAGTATTTTATGTTATAAGTTATAATTAATTAATTATTTAAAACATGCCTATAATTAATTAATTTAGACATGACTTAGGTTATGTTATTAATACATAATAATACACATTTTAACCTAAGTATTTTATTCCATTTTAATTAAAACATGTTATACTTTAATTAAAATGCTTAACCTATAGTTTAATTAAAATACATGAAATAATAATTAAACTATACACTATATCATATGACTTAAGAAAATAAGCTTATAAACACTTAGACTTATATGTTAGCTTATGTAACCAGCTTAATTCTAAATATGGAAACTTCTATTTATAGAAACTTAATTAAATAAGGCAACTAATCTATTAATGGAAACCTTCTATATATGGAAATCTATCTATTTCAGGCAGCTAATCTAATCATGGAAACCTTCTATATATGGAAACTTATTTAATTAAGGCAGCTGATCTATTTTTGGAAACTTTCTATTTTTAGAAACTAATCTATTTTTAGCAGTAAATTCTATTTTTGGAAACTTTCTATTTTTTGGAAACTTTCTATTTTTGGAAACTTTCTATTCTTGGAAACTTTCTATTTTTGGAAACTTTCTATTTTTGGTAACTTTCTATTTTTGGAAACTTTCTATTTTTGGAAACTTTCTATTTTTGGAAACTTTCTATTTTTGGAAACCTGCTATTTTTGGAAAGTTACTTATTATTACACAGTAAGTATAATAATACATGAAATACCAGTAATACTTAATCAGATTAATCAGAATACAAGATAAACACAGTTTAAGGCTTTAAACAGTAAACCATGACCTAAAACATACCAAGTAAGCTAAGATGAGACATAAAACCCAGTACGTAATCAGTGATTCGATACTTATACACGTGTGTATTCATGTAGCGTTAGTGATCCAGAAGTAGGAGTCTTTCTTCCGTTCATTCACTGGACTTGAGGTACGGATTTCCGTCCTTTCAGTATGGACATTCTTTCCTTATTAGGATTTCCCCGTATGCAGCCAACTGTTTTCCCCAGTATTGTTTTATTGTTTTGAACTGCTTATGTTTAATTAGCATAATCTATAGCCATATACAAGCATGACCAGTTTCACCTAGTTATGGAGGTACCATAACCATAACATTGGAGGCACCAATGTTATGACTTCCCCACGGCGGAGTGATTGCTCGTGGCGTCCCTTTCAGTTTTGGCCATATTATTATATCATGTGGGGCGTATGGGTGCATCCTAGTTACATGTTTTATTCAGTATTTCATGGTGAATGTGGTGTGTGCCTTGCATCCTTCATAAGGAGTTGATCCCTCCTACCCAAACCAGTATATTAATTAGAGGCATCCCCTCTAATCAGCATGATGAGGTCACCCCTCCAAGTATTCATGCACGTGACCTTTCATGACCTATATGGGCTATGGTATATATATGTTAAAACAGTTTTCATAAGATAAACATAAGGCTTTTCAAACTATAAAACCAGTTTTCTCAATACTTAACCAGTCTACTCAGAACTTAGTCTTCCGCTATTATATGTTACATGCTTATCCTATTTCATGCTATATTGTATATCCGTGCACTGAGCGTTTTGCTCAGCCGTTACTTTCCTTTCCATGTCCCAAAACGGCAGGTACCCAAGACTCGAGCATTTGGAGGACATGCATAGGATGGAAGCTGCCATAGACTTCTTCTCCTGTTTCCTTCATATATTTGTGCTTGTTTAGTCTTTCATTCAGTTCATTTACTTTGTTATGTTTTGGGCTTATGTTTGGGAACCGATGTTTGATTCCGGTTTTCCCTATGGTCATGTATGTTTTACTACATATTACCTTGCATGCTTTGATGACACGCCATAATTACGCGTGACATTCCATTTATCAAAATGGGGTGTTACAATTATGGTATCATAGCCAAGGCTTCGACCTGTAGGCTCTAAAACTTGACCTGTGACTAGTGGGTAGTCACCAGGAGCTTCCTAAGCCAACGTTTGTTATCCCACGTATTGACGTTTTTCAGCACCTTGTTGTTTTAACCATGATGTTTTCACCAGTATCGTTTTACCAATATGGAATGAACAACCGTCATCCATATTTAGTTATGTGTCAGTGTCTATGCATGATGTTCCTAGTGAACTGTGATTATGTGAACTGAACCCAGTAGTTCATAATTTTCACATAAAATTTTTTCTGTTAAGTTTTGACAATGACTTTTAATTATTTATGTTTCATGCATTCATGAATTTATATCATATGTCATCTATTGCAGGAATTTTGACTAAGTAATGGTTGGTACAGGACTGGCCCTATTTAGTCGCATGTGCTTTTATCGGAACTTTTAACTTTGGGACCGACCCATAGGCGTCCCCTCGCCATGTCTTTTGTTTTGGAACCGACCCATAGGCGTTCCCTCGCACATATAAAGGTTTTATAAACTACATTACGCATTCATGCACTATTTTCTTGCATAAAATTTTTCTCATGATTTAAATTGGCATAAATTTTTTTCATGTCCCATCATAAGTTATTATGTTTTTATGTTAAGTATGCCTTCATACTGTCATGGTTAACTTCAGTTTCATGCTGACTATGTTATACACTTCTTCGTAATAGATGGTTTCATGTTTCCTCATGATAATTCCGTCTTCATGTTGATTATGTTTCACGCCTCTTTTGTTATTTACGTTGTCCTGCAAGACATTGTTAGATTTCTTGAATCATGCTTTCATGATAGTCATGGTTGGTTTCCATTGATCATGCTGTCAGGCAAATCATCGTTGAATTTTGTGTAACCACACTTTAGCGTTTCTCTATGCAACCAGAATGATGTCTATGCTAATACTGCCAGGTTATCATGATGGTTTTCCTAACCGTTTAACCGGTTTACTTTCCTTAGATCATGACAAATGATCGAGCCCATACCGATCATTTCATGTGCATTCCATGTGTACTCCACGTACCGTATTTCATGTGTATTACATGTACCTTAATCCATGTGTATTCCACTTGCAATACTTCACGAGTATTCGCTAGTCGATTCTAAATCATCTCAGGCGTATGTTCACTTGCTGATATTCTACAAGGTTGTCGATGCCGCTCATAGCTTGGAGAAGTTACTGAAGGTTGATGCTGCTGATGTTGGGAGACGCTACGAGATGCTGATGCTGATGCTGTTCACAACCTGGAGATCCTAAAAGACGAAGACAAAGGCGTCGGAGCAAAGCAATTGGACGAGAAGATGCTTCACCATCAGACAATTCCCATCAATCATTGTCCCAAATTCATAGTTACATGTCACACGTCGTTCGGCTGTCATTTCAACCATATGAGTGCAAACCGGTACCAGCAGGCCACTCAGCTGAATAGTTACATGAATCACGGTCATGAGAATGATCGTCATGGAACTGACAGACAGGAAGATAGTAACCACTACTATGACAGAAACTATCCTAGAAATCGTAACCGAGGCTCCGACCGCGGACGTGATCAGACATACAAAGGATCAGTAGTCCAACCGATCCGCCAAGTCTGGCATAATAGCCTAATATTGTAGTTCTATTGTTTTATGTCTCGAGACACATGTCAAGACACCAGTCAAGACACATGTCTTACGTATACTTTCTGAGGACACATATCAAGACACCAGTTAAGACATATTTCATGCATATAGTTCCAAGACACGAGTCAAGACACATGACTCACGTCCAACTATGGAACATTTCTAAGAAATTCAGGGTACCCTCCAAGGGTATATCCATTTTGTTGTGCCATGTATTAATCAGGCCACAAGAATTTCAATACCATTACCGGCGCATAAGTGAGAACTGTCACGTTGCCGATGTCACTTTCATTTCTTTCACCATATTTCATATATTCATGACCATGAAGGACGCCTTTCGTATTCCCACGTATACGAAGGTTTTCCTTCAGCTTAATGATGAGATCCAAGCTGCTAATACATTTCCTCGGACAGACACGAGATGAATTTTATCCTAATTATGGACTATGAACATCACACCATGCTACGATTCATAATTATGTACAGTAATGTTCAGGCTCCTGAATACATTCAGCTTGATTTTCCATCAGGAAAATCTGTACAAATTATCTATGCTTTTCGAGCACGTGCCTTGTTAGCCATAATTGCTAAAATTTTCTAGCTGTCAGTAACACACGACTACTAAGGTCCTTTTACGCATAACCAACGGATTATTCCAAAATTGTTCCTTACACTCCAAGAGAACCTTCAAGGAGAAGGATGTACCATGAGATTATGTGTCGACTACCGTCGACTTAAACAAATCACCATTCATGACAGTTATTCTCCTCCACATATTGACAACATGTCCAATCAACCGTATGGTGTTAATCACTTTTCCAAGATCGAACTCACGATCATGCTGCCAACAGTGATGAGTGAAAAAGCAGGACATGTCCATGACTGCTATTCGTACACGACTCGGTCATGCTAGATTTGTGACTTTGATTTTGTCTCATCAATGCCCTAACGACATTATAAGAATGAGTTTCCATGAACTCATAGCAAATTCATCAGTGTTTTCATTAAGGATAACTTGATTTCCTGTAAGCCCAGAGAAGAACAGGAAGACCATATCTGCACTATGTTGCAAATTCTATGACAAGAGAAATTTTACCCTAGAAAATTTTCCAATATCAATTCTGTTTGATTACAGAGACATGCTGAATCACATGGGTTTCTACGGTTAATCTTACCATGACTCAGCTTATGCGTAAAGGAGAGAACCCTACACTACATTAGGTGTTCTATAAAATCCTACGCTAGGAGAAGTCTAGATTCAGAGACTCAGAGTTTCGCAACCTTCTATGTATCAAGTTTCTACGAAGCAGGATACAGTTACGTTCATATCTTCATACCTGTTATACAAACAGGCTAAGATAGGACACCAACAGACTGGTATGCCTTCATCATCTGAATTTGTGAATTGAAATGGGACAATATCTCCATGGATTTTGGTTACCAGATTAACGTAAATTCAGAAGAAACATGATGCTATCTGGTTATTGCAAACAGTTTGATCAAGTCTGCAGAATCCTTACACCTATAAGGATTTCAGAACTAACAGATTGATCGGACAGGTTCCAGCCAAGGCTCATCCGATCACTTGGCAATCCCTCAGCTATCGGGTCAGACAAAGATTCGTAATTGTACGCCTAACTTACTTCACGTCTTCATTCTAATTCCACGACTGGCTTTCGCGCTCGCGTTCATGACACTATTCACGTTCATGATCGTATTTTTGGCTTACGATTTTATGTTCATTTCTTTTCTCATTCGGGGAAGTTTGCAAGAACTTGAGAGACCAGACCCAAGTTTAGTATAACTCTCCATCATCAGATAGACGTTTCACGTCATATTCCACGTCTCACCTTGTAGCGTTTGGCGTTACCGCTATTATATTCTATGATCACGATATGTCTCACATGTCATGTTCATTCCACGTTCCTCATATCATGATCAAGATATGTTACACGTATCATGGATCACGATACGTTTACTCATACTACACTCGCCATATCTCCACGTAGCAGGTTCAAAATTTTTCACGTATCACGTTCAGAATTTTTCACGTACTACGTTTCTTTATGTCTCGCGCATCGTTTCTAATTATCAGTTCAGTCAGATTGTCTTGCATCGTAACGTTTCAGTTACCCTAGCACGTTAACTCTTATTTTCCTCGATCCAATTTAGGGGATCTACCTTCCGTTGATAACCAAGAATTTCTTCGTATTCCAAGTCAAGGTCAGGAGGACCAAGATTTATCATTAGTGTCAGGATCTTCTGAAGGAACCGTTCCAACAGGGAGGCCACTTGGAAACGGACAAGTTCATCCGGACTTCTTATCCATTTTTCTCTTATCGATTAGATATGTCCTTTCAGTCACGTCACGTTCTATGTCTTTTCAAGACATGTCACGTTCCACGTTCCCTTCTACCATGTCACCTTCTTTTCCGTAATTTTTGCATACCTTTCCAGTTTGATTCGGGTATGTTCTGCTTCCAGTTACTTTATCTATAATTCAGGGACGAAATATTCTTTTTAGGGGGGAAGAATTGTAAAACCCGCTTGCTTTTACCATGAACAGTGCCCTTAAGATCGTACGTCCTAGATTAAAACTTACCTTATTCAGTATTGATCACATTCATGTGCTATTAATCAAGTAAGTACATACGTGTATGACATGATAAGTATCGATTACGTACGAACCCATGATAAACAGTTAATAAATATGTCACGTGAACGTAATTAAATCATGATCACCATTTAAAATACGAACTAGAATAATTACGTAAATACATATAATATAATTACGAGCGTTAAGATTACGATAAACTACATGATAAAATAAACAGAAACACTTTAAACACGAACACGTTTAACCACGAACGAACACGAAACAACAGGACACGGAAAACATTTGGGTTACCCCTTGTGGGCCCCATATACACGAATTTAGGAAGAGAATGGGCCTAGCCCATCATTTTTTACTAAACAAGGGGTTAAGGGAAAAATACATTCATTTTCACTTTTCAAGAAAATAAACATAAAACCCTAAAATATTTTTCTCCTTCTCCTCCTTGTTCCTCCTTGTGCCGCCACCCATAACAACACCATAGGAGGGTGTTGTTGATTTTTGACATTAAAAACAAGTGCTAGAAACCGTGTTTGTTCATCACTCTTCAATCTACGTATTGGTATATCATTCTAAACCTTTCTTTTTAATTCTTTTAAATCTCTAATTATTGTCATGAACATGTTATTAATATTCTTATTAAAACATGATAATTAAACATTTATCTAACATGTTTTGGAGTAAATTAAAATCAAAGGATGATATAAAAGGGTGTTTGTTTTGGCCGCCTAGTATAACCAACCCGAAGGGGGGTTCGGTTTGCTTATTGCCGCCACCACCAAGACCATTTTTGGTCTTGGTTGGTGCATGTGGGACCCACGGCAGCAAGGGGGCACAAGTACCCCGAGTTTGGCTCGGGGTACGGTGTCGAGTTCATGCCCGATTCATGGTTCGTTGGTTAAATCATGATTTATGCTACATGTTAATTTTTATGAATTATGAACTTAGGATATAAATTAATTAATAACATGAGATATTAATTAAATCATGACTTAGGTTATTTTAATTATTAATTTAGCATGATATTAATTTAACCTAAGTATTTTATGTTATAAGTTATAATTAATTAATTATTTAAAACATGCCTATAATTAATTAATTTAGACATGACTTAGGTTATGTTATTAATACATAATAATACACATTTTAACCTAAGTATTTTATTCCATTTTAATTAAAACATGTTATACTTTAATTAAAATGCTTAACCTATAGTTTAATTAAAATACATGAAATAATAATTAAACTATACACTATATCATATGACTTAAGAAAATAAGCTTATAAACACTTAGACTTATATGTTAGCTTATGTAACCAGCTTAATTCTAAATATGGAAACTTCTATTTATAGAAACTTAATTAAATAAGGCAACTAATCTATTAATGGAAACCTTCTATATATGGAAATCTATCTATTTCAGGCAGCTAATCTAATCATGGAAACCTTCTATATATGGAAACTTATTTAATTAAGGCAGCTGATCTATTTTTGGAAACTTTCTATTTTTAGAAACTAATCTATTTTTAGCAGTAAATTCTATTTTTGGAAACTTTCTATTTTTTGGAAACTTTCTATTTTTGGAAACTTTCTATTCTTGGAAACTTTCTATTTTTGGAAACTTTCTATTTTTGGTAACTTTCTATTTTTGGAAACTTTCTATTTTTGGAAACTTTCTATTTTTGGAAACTTTCTATTTTTGGAAACCTGCTATTTTTGGAAAGTTACTTATTATTACACAGTAAGTATAATAATACATGAAATACCAGTAATACTTAATCTGATTAATCAGAATACAAGATAAACACAGTTTAAGGCTTTAAACAGTAAACCATGACCTAAAACATACCAAGTAAGCTAAGATGAGACATAAAACCCAGTACGTAATCAGTGATTCGATACTTATACACGTGTGTATTCATGTAGCGTTAGTGATCCAGAAGTAGGAGTCTTTCTTCCGTTCATTCACTGGACTTGAGGTACGGATTTCCGTCCTTTCAGTATGGACATTCTTTCCTTATTAGGATTTCCCCGTAT
This sequence comes from Glebionis coronaria, assembly GCA_025667525.1. Classification (NCBI taxonomy): domain Eukaryota; kingdom Viridiplantae; phylum Streptophyta; class Magnoliopsida; order Asterales; family Asteraceae; genus Glebionis; species Glebionis coronaria. The sequence goes on along the minus strand of CM046878.1, from coordinate 357,350,046 downwards.
GCAGCCAACTGTTTTCCCCAGTATTGTTTTATTGTTTTGAACTGCTTATGTTTAATTAGCATAATCTATAGCCATATACAAGCATGACCAGTTTCACCTAGTTATGGAGGTACCATAACCATAACATTGGAGGCACCAATGTTATGACTTCCCCACGGCGGAGTGATTGCTCGTGGCGTCCCTTTCAGTTTTGGCCATATTATTATATCATGTGGGGCGTATGGGTGCATCCTAGTTACATGTTTTATTCAGTATTTCATGGTGAATGTGGTGTGTGCCTTGCATCCTTCACAAGGAGTTGATCCCTCCTACCCAAACCAATATATTAATTAGAGGCATCCCCTCTAATCAGCATGATGAGGTCACCCCTCAAAGTATTCATGCACGTGACCTTTTCATGACCTATATGGGCTATGGTATATATATGTTAAAACAGTTTTCATAAGATAAACATAAGGCTTTTCAAACTATAAAACCAGTTTTCTCAATACTTAACCAGTCTACTCAGAACTTAGTCTTCCGCTATTATATGTTACATGCTTATCCTATTTCATGCTATATTGTATATCCGTGCACTGAGCGTTTTGCTCAGCCGTTACTTTCCTTTCCATGTCCCAAAACGGCAGGTACCCAAGACTCGAGCATTTGGAGGACATGCATAGGATGGAAGCTGCCATAGACTTCTTCTCCTGTTTCCTTCATATATTTGTGCTTGTTTAGTCTTTCATTCAGTTCATTTACTTTGTTATGTTTTGGGCTTATGTTTGGGAACCGATGTTTGATTCCGGTTTTCCCTATGGTCATGTATGTTTTACTACATATTACCTTGCATGCTTTGATGACACGCCATAATTACGCGTGACATTCCATTTATCAAAATGGGGTGTTACAATTATGGTATCATAGCCAAGGCTTCGACCTGTAGGCTCTAAAACTTGACCTGTGACTAGTGGGTAGTCACCAGGAGCTTCCTAAGCCAACGTTTGTTATCCCACGTATTGACGTTTTTCAGCACCTTGTTGTTTTAACCATGATGTTTTCACCAGTATCGTTTTACCAATATGGAATGAACAACCGTCATCCATATTTAGTTATGTGTCAGTGTCTATGCATGATGTTCCTAGTGAACTGTGATTATGTGAACTGAACCCAGTAGTTCATAATTTTCACATAAAATTTTTTCTGTTAAGTTTTGACAATGACATTTAATTATTTATGTTTCATGCATTCATGAATTTATATCATATGTCATCTATTGCAGGAATTTTGACTAAGTAATGGTTGGTACAGGACTGGCCCTATTTAGTCGCATGTGCTTTTATCGGAACTTTTAACTTTGGGACCGACCCATAGGCGTCCCCTCGCCATGTCTTTTGTTTTGGAACCGACCCATAGGCGTTCCCTCGCACATATAAAGGTTTTATAAACTACATTACGCATTCATGCACTATTTTCTTGCATAAAATTTTTCTCATGATTTAAATTGGCATAAATTTTTTTCATGTCCCATCATAAGTTATTATGTTTTTATGTCAAGTATGCCTTCATACTGTCATGGTTAACTTCAGTTTCATGCTGAATATGTTATACACTTCTTCGTAATAGATGGTTTCATGTTTCCTCATGATAATTCCGTCTTCATGTTGATTATGTTTCACGCCTCTTTTGTTATTTACGTTGTCCTGCAAGACATTGTTAGATTTCTTGAATCATGCTTTCATGATAGTCATGGTTGGTTTCCATTGATCATGCTGTCAGGCAAATCATCGTTGAATTTTGTGTAACCACACTTTAGCGTTTCTCTATGCAACCAGAATGATGTCTATGCTAATACTGCCAGGTTATCATGATGGTTTTCCTAACCGTTTAACCGGTTTACTTTCCTTAGATCATGACAAATGATCGAGCCCATACCGATCATTTCATGTGCATTCCATGTGTACTCCACGTACCGTATTTCATGTGTATTACATGTACCTTAATCCATGTGTATTCCACTTGCAATACTTCACGAGTATTCGCTAGTCGATTCTAAATCATCTCAGGCGTATGTTCACTTGCTGATATTCTACAAGGTTGTCGATGCCGCTCATAGCTTGGAGAAGTTACTGAAGGTTGATGCTGCTGATGTTGGGAGACGCTACGAGATGCTGATGCTGATGCTGTTCACAACCTGGAGATCCTAAAAGACGAAGACAAAGGCGTCGGAGCAAAGCAATTGGACGAGAAGATGCTTCACCATCAGACAATTCCCATCAATCATTGTCCCAAATTCATAGTTACATGTCACACGTCGTTCGGCTGTCATTTCAACCATATGAGTGCAAACCGGTACCAGCAGGCCACTCAGCTGAATAGTTACATGAATCACGGTCATGAGAATGATCGTCATGGAACTGACAGACAGGAAGATAGTAACCACTACTATGACAGAAACTATCCTAGAAATCGCAACCGAGGCTCCGACCGCGGACGTGATCAGACATACAAAGGATCAGTAGTCCAACCGATCCGCCAAGTCTGGCATAATAGCCTAATATTGTAGTTCTATTGTTTTATGTCTCGAGACACATGTCAAGACACCAGTCAAGACACATGTCTTACGTATACTTTCTGAGGACACATATCAAGACACCAGTTAAGACATATTTCATGCATATAGTTCCAAGACACGAGTCAAGACACATGACTCACGTCCAACTATGGAACATTTCTAAGAAATTCAGGGTACCCTCCAAGGGTATATCCATTTTGTTGTGCCATGTATTAATCAGGCCACAAGAATTTCAATACCATTACCGGCGCATAAGTGAGAACTGTCACGTTGCCGACGTCACTTTCATTTCTTTCACCATATTTCATATATTCATGACCATGAAGGACGCCTTTCGTATTCCCACGTATACGAAGGTTTTCCTTTAGCTTAATGATAAGATCCAAGCTGCTAATGCATTTCCTCGGACAGACACGAGATGAATTTTATCCTAATTATGGACTATGAACATCACACCATGCTACGATTCATAATTATGTACAGTAATGTTCAGGCTCCTGAATACATTCAGCTTGATTTTCCATCAGGAAAATTTGTACAAATTATCTATGCTTTTCGAGCACGTGCCTTGTTAGCCATAATTGCTAAAATTTTCTAGCTGTCAGTAACACACGACTACTAAGGTCCTTTTACGCATAACCAACGGATTATTCCAAAATTGTTCCTTACACTCCAAGAGAACCTTCAAGGAGAAGGATGTACCATGAGATTATGTGTCGACTACCGTCGACTTAAACAAATCACCATTCATGACAGTTATTCTCCTCCACATATTGACAACATGTCCAATCAACCGTATGGTGTTAATCACTTTTCCAAGATCGAACTCACGATCATGCTGCCAACAGTGATGAGTGAAAAAGCAGGACATGTCCATGACTGCTATTCGTACACGACTCGGTCATGCTAGATTTGTGACTTTGATTTTGTCTCATCAATGCCCTAACGACATTATAAGAATGAGTTTCCATGAACTCATAGCAAATTCATCAGTGTTTTCATTAAGGATAACCTGATTTCCTGTAAGCCCAGAGAAGAACAGGAAGACCATATCTGCACTATGTTGCAAATTCTATGACAAGAGAAATTTTACCCTAGAAAATTTTCCAATATCAATTCTGTTTGATTACAGAGATATGCTGAATCACATGGGTTTCTACGGTTAATCTTACCATGACTCAGCTTATGCGTAAAGGAGAGAACCCTACACTACATTAGGTGTTCTATAAAATCCTACGCTAGGAGAAGTCTAGATTCAGAGACTCAGAGTTTCGCAACCTTCTATGTATCAAGTTTCTACGAAGCAGGATACAGTTACGTTCATATCTTCATACCTGTTATACAAACAGGCTAAGATAGGACACCAACAGACTGGTATGCCTTCATCATCTAAATTTGTGAATTGAAATAAGACAATATCTCCATGGATTTTGGTTACCAGATTAACGTAAATTCAGAAGAAACATGATGCTATCTGGTTATTGCAAACAGTTTGATCAAGTCTGCAGAATCCTTACACCTATAAGGATTTCAGAACTAACAGATTGATCGGACAGGTTCCAGCCAAGGCTCATCCGATCACTTGGCAATCCCTCAGCTATCGGGTCAGACAAAGATTCGTAATTGTACGCCTAACTTACTTCACGTCTTCATTCTAATTCCACGACTGGCTTTCGCGCTCGCGTTCATGACACTATTCACGTTCATGATCGTATTTTTGGCTTACGATTTTATGTTCATTTCTTTTCTCATTCGGGGAAGTTTGCAAGAACTTGAGAGACCAGACCCAAGTTTAGTATAACTCTCCATCATCAGATAGACGTTTCACGTCATATTCCACGTCTCACCTTGTAGCGTTTGGCGTTACCGCTATTATATTCTATGATCACGATATGTCTCACATGTCATGTTCATTCCACGTTCCTCATATCATGATCAAGATATGTTACACGTATCATGGATCACGATACGTTTACTCATACTACACTCGCCATATCTCCACGTAGCACGTTCAAAATTTTTCACGTATCACGTTCAGAATTTTTCACGTACTACGTTTCTTTATGTCTCGCGCATCGTTTCTAATTATCAGTTCAGTCAGATTGTCTTGCATCGTAACGTTTCAGTTACCCTAGCACGTTAACTCTTATTTTCCTCGATCCAATTTAGAGGATCTACCTTCCGTTGATAACCAAGAATTTCTTTGTATTCCAAGTCAAGGTCAGGAGGACCAAGATTTATCATTAGTGTCAGGATCTTCTGAAGGAACCGTTCCAACAGGGAGGCCACTTGGAAACGGACAAGTTCATCCGGACTTCTTATCCATTTTTCTCTTATCGATTAGATATGTCCTTTCAGTCACGTCACGTTCTATGTCTTTTCAAGACATGTCACGTTCCACGTTCCCTTCTACCATGTCACCTTCTTTTCCGTAATTTTTGCATACCTTTCCAGTTTGATTCGGGTATGTTCCGCTTCCAGTTACTTTATCTATAATTCAGGGACGAAATATTCTTTTTAGGGGGGAAGAATTGTAAAACCCGATTGCTTTTACCATGAACAGTGCCCTTAAGATCGTACGTCCTAGATTAAAACTTACCTTATTCAGTATTGATCATATTCATGTGCTATTAATCAAGTAAGTACATACGTGTATGACATGATAAGTATCGATTACGTACGAACCCATGATAAACAATTAATAAATATGTCACGTGAACGTAATTAAATCATGATCACCATTTAAAATACGAACTAGAATAATTACGTAAATACATATAATATAATTACGAGCGTTAAGATTACGATAAACTACATGATAAAATAAACAGAAACACTTTAAACACGAACACGTTTAACCACGAACGAACACGAAACAACAGGACACGGAAAATATTTGGGTTACCCCTTGTGGGCCCCATATACACGAATTTAGGAAGAGAATGGGCCTAGCCCATCATTTTTTACTAAACAAGGGGTTAAGGGAAAAATACATTCATTTTCACTTTTCAAGAAAATAAACATAAAACCCTAAAAGATTTTTCTCCTTCTCCTCCTTGTTCCTCCTTGTGCCGCCACCCATAACAACACCATAGGAGGGTGTTGTTGATTTTTGACATTAAAAACAAGTGCTAGAAACCGTGTTTGTTCATCATTCTTCAATCTACGTATTGGTATATCATTCTAAACCTTTCTTTTTAATTCTTTTAAATCTCTAATTATTGTCATGAACATGTTATTAATATTCTTATTAAAACATGATAATTAAACATTTATCTAACATGTTTTGGAGTAAATTAAAATCAAAGGATGATATAAAAGGGTGTTTGTTTTGGCCGCCTAGTATAACCAACCCGAAGGGGGGTTCGGTTTGCTTATTGCCGCCACCACCAAGACCATTTTTGGTCTTGGTTGGTGCATGTGGGACCCACGGCAGCAAGGGGGCACAAGTACCCCGAGTTTGGCTCGGGGTACGGTGTCGAGTTCATGCCCGATTCATGGTTCGTTGGTTAAATCATGATTTATGCTACATGTTAATTTTTATGAATTATGAACTTAGGATATAAATTAATTAATAACATGAGATATTAATTAAATCATGACTTAGGTTATTTTAATTATTAATTTAGCATGATATTAATTTAACCTAAGTATTTTATGTTATAAGTTATAATTAATTAATTATTTAAAACATGCCTATAATTAATTAATTTAGACATGACTTAGGTTATGTTATTAATACATAATAATACACATTTTAACCTAAGTATTTTATTCCATTTTAATTAAAACATGTTATACTTTAATTAAAATGCTTAACCTATAGTTTAATTAAAATACATGAAATAATAATTAAACTATACACTATATCATATGACTTAAGAAAATAAGCTTATAAACACTTAGACTTATATGTTAGCTTATGTAACCAGCTTAATTCTAAATATGGAAACTTCTATTTATAGAAACTTAATTAAATAAGGCAACTAATCTATTAATGGAAACCTTCTATATATGGAAATCTATCTATTTCAGGCAGCTAATCTAATCATGGAAACCTTCTATATATGGAAACTTATTTAATTAAGGCAGCTGATCTATTTTTGGAAACTTTCTATTTTTAGAAACTAATCTATTTTTAGCAGTAAATTCTATTTTTGGAAACTTTCTATTTTTTGGAAACTTTCTATTTTTGGAAACTTTCTATTCTTGGAAACTTTCTATTTTTGGAAACTTTCTATTTTTGGTAACTTTCTATTTTTGGAAACTTTCTATTTTTGGAAACTTTCTATTTTTGGATACTTTCTATTTTTGGAAACCTGCTATTTTGGGAAAGTTACTTATTATTACAAAGTAAGTATAATAATACATGAAATACCAGTAATACTTAATCAGATTAATCAGAATACAAGATAAACACAGTTTAAGGCTTTAAACAGTAAACCATGACCTAAAACATACCAAGTAAGCTAAGATGAGACATAAAACCCAGTACGTAATCAGTGATTCGATACTTATACACGTGTGTATTCATGTAGCGTTAGTGATCCAGAAGTAGGAGTCTTTCTTCCGTTCATTCACTGGACTTGAGGTACGGATTTCCGTCCTTTCAGTATGGACATTCTTTCCTTATTAGGATTTCCCCGTATGCAGCCAACTGTTTTCCCCAGTATTGTTTTATTGTTTTGAACTGCTTATGTTTAATTAGCATAATCTATAGCCATATACAAGCATGACCAGTTTCACCTAGTTATGGAGGTACCATAACCATAACATTGGAGGCACCAATGTTATGACTTCCCCACGGCGGAGTGATTGCTCGTGGCGTCCCTTTCAGTTTTGGCCATATTATTATATCATGTGGGGCGTATGGGTGCATCCTAGTTACATGTTTTATTCAGTATTTCATGGTGAATGTGGTGTGTGCCTTGCATCCTTCACAAGGAGTTGATCCCTCCTACCCAAACCAGTATATTAATTAGAGGCATCCCCTCTAATCATCATGATGAGGTCACCCCTCCAAGTATTCATGCACGTGACCTTTTCATGACCTATATGGGCTATGGTATATATATGTTAAAACAGTTTTCATAAGATAAACATAAGGCTTTTCAAACTATAAAACCAGTTTTCTCAATACTTAACCAGTCTACTCAGAACTTAGTCTTCCGCTATTATATGTTACATGCTTATCCTATTTCATGCTATATTGTATATCCGTGCACTGAGCGTTTTGCTCAGCCGTTACTTTCCTTTCCATGTCCCAAAACGGCAGGTACCCAAGACTCGAGCATTTGGAGGACATGCATAGGATGGAAGCTGCCATAGACTTCTTCTCCTGTTTCCTTCATATATTTGTGCTTGTTTAGTCTTTCATTCAGTTCATTTACTTTGTTATGTTTTGGGCTTATGTTTGGGAACCGATGTTTGATTCCGGTTTTCCCTATGGTCATGTATGTTTTACTACATATTACCTTGCATGCTTTGATGACACGCCATAATTACGCGTGACATTCCATTTATCAAAATGGGGTGTTACAATTATGGTATCATAGCCAAGGCTTCGACCTGTAGGCTCTAAAACTTGACCTGTGACTAGTGGGTAGTCACCAGGAGCTTCCTAAGCCAACGTTTGTTATCCCACGTATTGATGTTTTTCAGCACCTTGTTGTTTTAACCAGGATGTTTTCACCAGTATCGTTTTACCAATATGGAATGAACAACCGTCATCCATATTTAGTTATGTGTCAGTGTCTATGCATGATGTTCCTAGTGAACTGTGATTATGTGAACTGAACCCAGTAGTTCATAATTTTCACATAAAATTTTTTCTGTTAAGTTTTGACAATGACTTTTAATTATTTATGTTTCATGCATTCATGAATTTATATCATATGTCATCTATTGCAGGAATTTTGACTAAGTAATGGTTGGTACAGGACTGGCCCTATTTAGTCGCATGTGCTTTTATCGGAACTTTTAACTTTGGGACCGACCCATAGGCGTCCCCTCGCCATGTCTTTTGTTTTGGAACCGACCCATAGGCGTTCCCTCGCACATATAAAGGTTTTATAAACTACATTACGCATTCATGCACTATTTTCTTGCATAAAATTTTTCTCATGATTTAAATTGGCATAAATTTTTTTCATGTCCCATCATAAGTTATTATGTTTTTATGTCAAGTATGCCTTCATACTGTCATGGTTAACTTCAGTTTCATGCTGACTATGTTATACACTTCTTCGTAATAGATGGTTTCATGTTTCCTCATGATAATTCCGTCTTCATGTTGATTATGTTTCACGCCTCTTTTGTTATTTACGTTGTCCTGCAAGACATTGTTAGATTTCTTGAATCATGCTTTCATGATAGTCATGGTTGGTTTCCATTGATCATGCTGTCAGGCAAATCATCGTTGAATTTTGTGTAACCACACTTTAGCGTTTCTCTATGCAACCAGAATGATGTCTATGCTAATACTGCCAGGTTATCATGATGGTTTTCCTAACCGTTTAACCGGTTTACTTTCCTTAGATCATGACAAATGATCGAGCCCATACCGATCATTTCATGTGCATTCCATGTGTACTCCACGTACCGTATTTCATGTGTATTACATGTACCTTAATCCATGTGTATTCCACTTGCAATACTTCACGAGTATTCGCTAGTCGATTCTAAATCATCTCAGGCGTATGTTCACTTGCTGATATTCTACAAGGTTGTCAATGCCGCTCATAGCTTGGAGAAGTTACTGAAGGTTGATGCTGCTGATGTTGGGAGACGCTACGAGATGCTGATGCTGATGCTGTTCACAACCTGGAGATCCTAAAAGACGAAGACAAAGGCGTCGGAGCAAAGCAATTGGACGAGAAGATGCTTCACCATCAGACAATTCCCATCAATCATTGTCCCAAATTCATAGTTACATGTCACACGTCGTTCGGCTGTCATTTCAACCATATGAGTGCAAACCGGTACCAGCAGGCCACTCAGCTGAATAGTTACATGAATCACGGTCATGAGAATGATCGTCATGGAACTGACAGACAGGAAGATAGTAACCACTACTATGACAGAAACTATCCTAGAAATCGCAACCGAGGCTCCGACCGCGGACGTGATCAGACATACAAAGGATCAGTAGTCCAACCGATCCGCCAAGTCTGGCATAATAGCCTAATATTGTAGTTCTATTGTTTTATGTCTCGAGACACATGTCAAGACACCAGTCAAGACACATGTCTTACGTATACTTTCTGAGGACACATATCAAGACACCAGTTAAGACATATTTCATGCATATAGTTCCAAGACACGAGTCAAGACACATGACTCACGTCCAACTATGGAACATTTCTAAGAAATTCAGGGTACCCTCCAAGGGTATATCCATTTTGTTGTGCCATGTATTAATCAGGCCACAAGAATTTCAATACCATTACCGGCGCATAAGTGAGAACTGTCACGTTGCCGATGTCACTTTCATTTCTTTCACCATATTTCATATATTCATGACCATGAAGGACGCCTTTCGTATTCCCACGTATACGAAGGTTTTCCTTCAGCTTAATGATGAGATCCAAGCTGCTAATGCATTTCCTCGGACAGACACGAGATGAATTTTATCCTAATTATGGACTATGAACATCACACCATGCTACGATTCATAATTATGTACAGTAATGTTCAGGCTCCTGAATACATTCAGCTTGATTTTCCATCAGGAAAATCTGTACAAATTATCTATGCTTTTCGAGCACGTGCCTTGTTAGCCATAATTGCTAAAATTTTCTAGCTGTCAGTAACACACGACTACTAAGGTCCTTTTACGCATAACCAACGGATTATTCCAAAATTGTTCCTTACACTCCAAGAGAACCTTCAAGGAGAAGGATGTACCATGAGATTATGTGTCGACTACCGTCGACTTAAACAAATCACCATTCATGACAGTTATTCTCCTCCACATATTGACAACATGTCCAATCAACCGTATGGTGTTAATCACTTTTCCAAGATCGAACTCACGATCATGCTGCCAACAGTGATGAGTGAAAAAGCAGGACATGTCCATGACTGCTATTCGTACACGACTCGGTCATGCTAGATTTGTGACTTTGATTTTGTCTCATCAATGCCCTAACGACATTATAAGAATGAGTTTCCATGAACTCATAGCAAATTCATCAGTGTTTTCATTAAGGATAACCTGATTTCCTGTAAGCCCAGAGAAGAACAGGAAGACCATATCTGCACTATGTTGCAAATTCTATGACAAGAGAAATTTTACCCTAGAAAATTTTCCAATATCAATTCTGTTTGATTACAGAGACATGCTGAATCACATGGGTTTCTACGGTTAATCTTACCATGACTTAGCTTATGCGTAAAGGAGAGAACCCTACACTACATTAGGTGTTCTATAAAATCCTAAGCTAGGAGAAGTCTAGATTAGAGACTCAGAGTTTCGCAACCTTCTATGTATCAAGTTTCTACGAAGCAGGATACAGTTACGTTCATATCTTCATACCTGTTATACAAACAGGCTAAGATAGGACACCAACAGACTGGTATGCCTTCATCATCTGAATTTGTGAATTGAAATAAGACAATATCTCCATGGATTTTGGTTACCAGATTAACGTAAATTCAGAAGAAACATGATGCTATCTGGTTATTGCAAACAGTTTGATCAAGTCTGCAGAATCCTTACACCTATAAGGATTTCAGAACTAACAGATTGATCGGACAGGTTCCAGCCAAGGCTCATCCGATCACTTGGCAATCCCTCAGCTATCGGGTCAGACAAAGATTCGTAATTGTACGCCTAACTTACTTCACGTCTTCATTCTAATTCCACGACTGGCTTTCGCGCTCGCGTTCATGACACTATTCACGTTCATGATCGTATTTTTGGCTTACGATTTTATGTTCATTTCTTTTCTCATTCGGGGAAGTTTGCAAGAACTTGAGAGACCAGACCCAAGTTTAGTATAACTCTCCATCATCAGATAGACGTTTCACGTCATATTCCACGTCTCACCTTGTAGCGTTTGGCGTTACCGCTATTATATTCTATGATCACGATATGTCTCACATGTCATGTTCATTCCACGTTCCTCATATCATGATCAAGATATGTTACACGTATCATGGATCACGATACGTTTACTCATACTACACTCGCCATATCTCCACGTAGCACGTTCAAAATTTTTCACGTATCACGTTCAGAATTTTTCACGTACTACGTTTCTTTATGTCTCGCGCATCGTTTCTAATTATCAGTTCAGTCAGATTGTCTTGCATCGTAACGTTTCAGTTACCCTAGCACGTTAACTCTTATTTTCCTCGATCCAATTTAGGGGATCTACCTTCCGTTGATAACCAAGAATTTCTTCGTATTCCAAGTCAAGGTCAGGAGGACCAAGATTTATCATTAGTGTCAGGATCTTCTGAAGGAACCGTTCCAACAGGGAGGCCACTTGGAAACGGACAAGTTCATCCGGACTTCTTATCCATTTTTCTCTTATCGATTAGATATGTCCTTTCAGTCACGTCACGTTCTATGTCTTTTCAAGACATGTCACGTTCCACGTTCCCTTCTACCATGTCACCTTCTTTTCCGTAATTTTTGCATACCTTTCCAGTTTGATTCGGGTATGTTCCGCTTCCAGTTACTTTATCTATAATTCAGGGACGAATTATTCTTTTTAGGGGGGAAGAATTGTAAAACCCGTTTGCTTTTACCATGAACAGTGCCCTTAAGATCGTACGTCCTAGATTAAAACTTACCTTATTCAGTATTGATCACATTCATGTGCTATTAATCAAGTAAGTACATACGTGTATGACATGATAAGTATCGATTACGTACGAACCCATGATAAACAGTTAATAAATATGTCACGTGAACGTAATTAAATCATGATCACCATTTAAAATACGAACTAGAATAATTACGTAAATACATATAATATAATTACGAGCGTTAAGATTACGATAAACTACATGATAAAATAAACAGAAACACTTTAAACACGAACACGTTTAACCACGAACGAACACGAAACAACAGGACACGAAAAACATTTGGGTTACCCCTTGTGGGCCCCATATACACGAATTTAGGAAGAGAATGGGCCTAGCCCATCATTTTTTACTAAACAAGGAGTTAAGGGAAAAATACATTCATTTTCACTTTTCAAGAAAATAAACATAAAACCCTAAAAGATTTTTCTCCTTCTCCTCCTTGTTCCTCCTTGTGCCGCCACCCATAACAACACCATAGGAGGGTGTTGTTGATTTTTGACATTAAAAACAAGTGCTAGAAACCGTGTTTGTTCATCATTCTTCAATCTACGTATTGGTATATCATTCTAAACCTTTCTTTTTAATTCTTTTAAATCTCTAATTATTGTCATGAACATGTTATTAATATTCTTATTAAAACATGACAATTAAACATTTATCTAACATGTTTTGGAGTAAATTAAAATCAAAGGATGATATAAAAGGGTGTTTGTTTTGGCCGCCTAGTATAACCAACCCGAAGGGGGGTTCGGTTTGCTTATTGCCGCCACCACCAAGACCATTTTTGGTCTTGGTTGGTGCATGTGGGACCCACGGCAGCAAGGGGGCACAAGTACCCCGAGTTTGGCTCGGGGTACGGTGTCGAGTTCATGCCCGATTCATGGTGCGTTGGTTAAATCATGATTTATGCTACATGTTAATTTTTATGAATTATGAACTTAGGATATAAATTAATTAATAACATGAGATATTAATTAAATCATGACTTAGGTTATTTTAATTATTAATTTAGCATGATATTAATTTAACCTAAGTATTTTATGTTATAAGTTATAATTAATTAATTATTTAAAACATGCCTATAATTAATTAATTTAGACATGACTTAGGTTATGTTATTAATACATAATAATACACATTTTAACCTAAGTATTTTATTCCATTTTAATTAAAACATGTTATACTTTAATTAAAATGCTTAACCTATAGTTTAATTAAAATACATGAAATAATAATTAAACTATACACTATATCATATGACTTAAGAAAATAAGCTTATAAACACTTAGACTTATATGTTAGCTTATGTAACCAGCTTAATTCTAAATATGGAAACTTCTATTTATAGAAACTTAATTAAATAAGGCAACTAATCTATTAATGGAAACCTTCTATATATGGAAATCTATCTATTTCAGGCAGCTAATCTAATCATGGAAACCTTTTATATATGGAAACTTATTTAATTAAGGCAGCTGATCTATTTTTGGAAACTTTCTATTTTTAGAAACTAATCTATTTTTAGCAGTAAATTCTATTTTTGGAAACTTTCTATTTTTTGGAAACTTTCTATTTTTGGAAACTTTCTATTCTTGGAAACTTTCTATTTTTGGAAACTTTCTATTTTTGGTAACTTTCTATTTTTGGAAACTTTCTATTTTTGGAAACTTTCTATTTTTGGAAACTTTCTATTTTTGGAAACCTGCTATTTTTGGAAAGTTACTTATTATTACACAGTAAGTATAATAATACATGAAATACCAGTAATACTTAATCAGATTAATCAGAATACAAGATAAACACAGTTTAAGGCTTTAAACAGTAAACCATGACCTAAAACATACCAAGTAAGCTAAGATGAGACATAAAACCCAATACGTAATCAGTGATTCGATACTTATACACGTGTGTATTCATGTAGCGTTAGTGATCCAGAAGTAGGAGTCTTTCTTCCGTTCATTCACTGGACTTGAGGTACGGATTTCCGTCCTTTCAGTATGGACATTCTTTCCTTATTAGGATTTCCCCGTATGCAGCCAACTGTTTTCCCCAGTATTGTTTTATTGTTTTGAACTGCTTATGTTTAATTAGCATAATCTATAGCCATATACAAGCATGACCAGTTTCACCTAGTTATGGAGGTACCATAACCATAACATTGGAGGCACCAATGTTATGACTTCCCCACGGCGGAGTGATTGCTCGTGGCGTCCCTTTCAGTTTTGGCCATATTATTATATCATGTGGGGCGTATGGGTGCATCCTAGTTACATGTTTTATTCAGTATTTCATGGTGAATGTGGTGTGTGCCTTGCATCCTTCACAAGGAGTTGATCCCTCCTACCCAAACCAGTATATTAATTAGAGGCATCCCCTCTAATCAGCATGATGAGGTCACCCCTCCAAGTATTCATGCACGTGACCTTTTCATGACCTATATAGGCTATGGTATATATATGTTAAAACAGTTTTCATAAGATAAACATAAGGCTTTTCAAACTATAAAACCAGTTTTCTCAATACTTAACCAGTCTACTCAGAACTTAGTCTTACGCTGTTATATGTTACATGCTTATCCTATTTCATGCTATATTGTATATCCGTGCACTGAGCGTTTTGCTCAGCCGTTACTTTCCTTTCCATGTCCCAAAACGGCAGGTACCCAAGACTCGAGCATTTGGAGGACATGCATAGGATGGAAGCTGCCATAGACTTCTTCTCCTGTTTCCTTCATATATTTGTGCTTGTTTAGTCTTTCATTCAGTTCATTTACTTTGTTATGTTTTGGGCTTATGTTTGGGAACCGATGTTTGATTCCGGTTTTCCCTATGGTCATGTATGTTTTACTACATATTACCTTGCATGCTTTGATGACACGCCATAATTACGCGTGACATTCCATTTATCAAAATGGGGTGTTACAGAATCTGTAAGCAGGAGTTGGGATGAAGACACCCGACATACACCCATTGTGAGTTGGACATGTCTTTTAGGTTTAAGGTTTCTTATGATGGCGAACCTAACCTTACAAAATACTCGACCCGTGAGACCTGAAATGATTGTTGAAATTAGGATCTGATTATTGACTGTCGGTAGTGGGCAGGAGGTTATGTGAATATGAAATGTAGATCTTGAAATGCCAGATGGGTAGCGAAGTTATGCCAAAAATTTTCACCATAGAAAGATGAATTGAAGATCTGAAATATCATGGGAATTAAGTCCCCGTTGTATGGGACCATTGAGATGATGAAAAAGTTGGTTTGAAAGGCATATAAGCTGGATCTACCCTAGGACTTCAAGGGCTGCGTGAAATATGTTTAGTATATCAAACTTGAAAAAATGTCTATCAAGTGAAAATCTGATTGTTTCTTAGTAAAGTTTAGATCGGCGAAAAGTTACATTCATCAAAAACCCGTGAACATCATGGATAGAGAAAGTAAGTCAACATTAAGCCTGATCGTATTCCTGTAGTCATGTTTGATGAAACTCGCGTATTGTGATGAATTACACTTGTGAGAAAAGATCGGATGTGGAGGAAATACCCACATGGCTTTAACTCTATAAGAAGCGAGTATCAAGATAAATTGATCTTTGAGGACAAAGATCCTGTTTAGGGGTAAATGCTGTGACAATCCGTCAATTTATGGTTGATATTTTATTCTCAAGTATTATTTAAAAAATATATTATTTTAATATTATATTATGAACTCACTCATTTTTGGGAAGAAATTTGGGTTTACGTCTTGAAGTAGCATCGACTACGTTTAAACCGGAGAATTCTACGTTATGTGCTTACGTTTACATACACCGTTTTGGTGACAGTCTGACATTTCATGAAATAAATTTATCCTTGAATATTATTTTGGAATTTTAAATTTGTGTTGGTTAATAAACACACAAATTTACGAGAAGAGATTAGGACTTACGTGCATAATTTAACATCCTTTACGACTAAACCGAAAACCCTTGGTTTACGTATTTACGTTTTTGAACTCTGTTTTTTATGAGACAATTTTTATTAGATTCGTTTTGTGCCGTTGATTCATAATTTATAAAAACGTTTTTCGTAAAACGACCCGAGGGCACGTAAATCGAGGAAACTAGAATCGAGGAGTACCCGTAAATTAGTGGAGATGAGACAAGTTTACACTTGCCTCACCCTCACTATGGGTGGCCAAGACTTAGACAACACACCAAGTGTGGTGTCAAGTTTACATACACACTAAGGACACATGTCCTTAGTGCTATGCAAAACCACTTAACCACAAAACAAGCTAACCATAAACCATTTCTCACACATGCAAACCAAGAAACTCGCTCAACTCTTCCTATCTCCCCTTGAACGTCCAACACCACCATTATATCACCATCATCATCAAATTTTGACCATAAACAAAAGATATAATCAACATATGTTGATAACTACACAAAAAGATGAAGATTGGAGGTGATTTTAACATATAAAAAGGAGTTTTCATGGAGGTCTTTGGGCTGATTTTCAAGGAGTTTAGGGCTGATTTGTTGAAGGTGTCTTCATATCCTTGGTAATCTTGAAGTTGGTCTTGATATTTAATAAGATTGGTTACCAAAACCAAGCCTTGTACATCCAAAATCTCAACCTTTTCACCACTTTGATGGTATAGAGTTTCTTTCTTCCTATCCTCTTATTATTTTGATTATGTAATATTGTATTTTCTTTATTTTTGTATATGTATATGATGATGAATGATGATTAAAAATATTATGTGGGGATTTGGTGTTGATAAACATGGGTAAAAAGATGGAAAACCACATGTAAAATGGTTAAAATCTTGCTTAATGTGATTGCTGTATAAAAACAGTAAGTAACCAAATGTTAAACTGATAAAATGGTAAAGTGGAATCAATATACAGTAAGTATTAGGTGTTATACACATGTGAGAGCTGGCCATGTAATGGAATCATAAAAATGAGTGAGATATGATCAAAACAAGTTTAGAGTGCAAATCTGAGTACACTGTTTTGGACGAATTTTATAAAATACTTAGAGGTTGATTCATCAGTAGCTAAGGAATAAAATGAAGCACATATCATGTAGAATATTTCATAAAAATTTGGGGTTCTATCTCCATGTAGAACTCTAGATATGACCATTTTAGTAAACTAGATTTTTAGGACTGATTTTGTATAAATAATATATAATATAAGCACTCAAAATTTATATAAAATATATAAATATATAAAACCCACTAGTGGATAATAATTATAATAAAAGAGTTATATAAATATTGATATTAAAATGGGACATGTTATATAAATTACAAGTATAAATGTTTTTCCAAGTTATAAAACTATATCCTAAGTTTTACGTCTTTTCGGCTAAAACCGAAAGATTAACGTTTTTGTCAAATAAAACTTAGACGGTCGGACCCGTCTAATATAAACTTTTATAAACTCACATACTGATATATGAACTTATATAACAAGTAAAAACCGATAAAACCCAAGCTTTACAACATATAGACATTAACGGGCAAAAATAGCCTTATTGGACTATAAACCCGACTAGTTAGTAAAACACTTATAAATTTACTTATTGGGCTTAACCCACTTGGGCCCAACATGAAAAGTATAATAGTGATAATAAAGGTGTAAAATGGACTCATATAAAGTATTGGGCTTGTAATAGGCTTATTGGGCCTAAAACATGTAAATAAGTAAAGCTAGTAAAACTAGTATAAAAATGTTACCAACACATAAACACTATAATGAATGAGTGAAAACGTACAATCCCACTTGATCATCATCATATTTATAAAATCATCATATGTATACATAATTGTTATTTTTATAAATTCATTGGACAAGAGTCTAAGACGAGTATTATTGGTCTAGGTTTCCGTGATTGAAGCACGTACCGTACATCCGAATTGCCGATAACCCGCTTTCCCACATCAACGTGAGTTCATAGCCTCGCACACTTTTAAATGTTTTTATGAAATGTGTTATAAACTCGCAAGGGAGATAACATGTTAGTTTTAATAAAATAGGACACCATTTGTTCCGATTATTTGTTTATTGATTTGGACCCGAATGATTGTATGACCCGATGAATGAATAAATGACCCGATAGATTAAATGAAATGGATTATTAAAGTTAGGTTATGTCACTAAAAGTCCCATTAGCATGAATTGTGAACTACCGGGATTTGGTAGACGCTTATGCATATAATAGTACTATTTGGGGACGATCACCCCAGTTCGCGCCTTGACGGTTGATCCCCGTTGTGCCACATTGATTGATAAGCGAATTTATGTATGAGAAGATTTACATAGCGTGATCTTTGTGACGATACGCTAACTTAGATGGGCAAATTGAGTTTCGGGCTAGCTACCCGTTGTTTGTTGTAGTAAGGTAACAATGTCATGCGGCTTGTAATAATCCATAAATAACGTAATACTGCTTTATGCTTTGAATTACGATATATTGCCTGACTAGCAATACAAGGTCTTATTATTGATATTATGTTCGTGTTTTTGTTTTATATAACCATATTCATATAACGGTTTTTATTTAATCTATACAACGTTATAAAACGTTTTGTATGATATTTTTAACGAAATGGTTCGTATAATGATATTGAAGGCGAAAGCCTATATTATGATTTTGATAAGGATTTGTATAAAATGACTTTGGCTATTTTATGGCCTATTACAATGATTTGTACAAAATGATTTTTGGTAATAATTTTATACCGATGTTATATTTATGGATTTTATTAAACTTTATGAATTCACTCGGCGTTATCGCTGACCTTTTCTTTTAACATGTTTTATCTCAGGTACTTGAAGGTAATTCTCGGGAAGACAATAAGAATTCATGGCCCGCACTTAAACAACAATTTCCATTCAAATGTTTTGTAAAAATTGTATGAAATACTATGACTTGGGACCTATGTAAATTTGATATTTATGAATGGAAATGCTTTATTATTAAACGACACGATTTTTAAGCGTTGTCTATGATGTGAGTAATGTGCTATCCTGTAACACCAACGAGTCTTCCGCTGTATTGAATTGTATAAATCTGGGGGTGTTACAGTTTGGTACCAGAGCTCTCGTTATAGAGAACGAAAGATTTTTAAAACCAAGGTTTTGAATAAAACATTTCAAAATCTTTTAACTATAAACATTTTTCTCAAAATGTCTAAAAATCTTTTGACTATAACGGTGCCGAAGAATTCCCGAGTTACCGACAAGGCCAGACTGAGAAGTGTTATTTTAATATATATATAACTTGGATTATATATATACATATGATGTAATTTGATTACATGATTGTTTGATGATTATTTCTATATTTACACGAGGTATTTATACGACGTAGATTGTCACAAGGAACCCTAACTCCCCTAGCAAATCAATCGAAGCTATTCCCGTAGGAATTCTAGCTATTCTAGATCTAAACCAAGTTGTGGATATTTATGATCCCAACAAATGGTTGAAATTCATAGAAATGTAGATATTAGTTGATTGTGATATTGAAGAAGAATTGGCGAGAAGAAAACTGATATCGTTGTCATGACGATCTTTCCTTATAGAGTGGAGTTTGACAAAACCTTACCACCTAGAAAGATGTCATCTGATTCGTTGTCACCTAATTCTTAAACTTGAAATCGAATGGGTGAATGTTGCACTTGAGGTTGTCATTGGAACCATTACCCAAAACCTCATGCCACTAGTACCTTTCCGAGAAGTCTAATTGAATGTATGAGTCATTTCATACTAGTGACTCATTTGATAACTATTGTTGTAAGAGTTACAGGATTGGAAATTAAGTGTGGATAATATCGAGCTTTTATTGCCCTATTAAGGTCTAAAAATAAGGTTGAAAGTATTGGAGAATGAGGTAGGATATCGAATAAGTTGATTGAAACTTGAACGAAATAAAATTTAACTTGAATGGAATAAGAAATTGTTAAGATAAAATACAAGACAAGCAACTAGGCATGTGGTGATCCACACGGCCTCTTGGATGGCGGTTCATCATCATCTTCCTCGGGTTCCTCGTCGCTATCTTCCTCGTCCACTTCATCCATATTCCTCTTTCCTTTGTCGTTCGGCCCACATTCAGTCGCCTTCTTCGTCCCTGACGTAGACCCACACTCAACCGCTACATGATTTCCCACGGTGATACAAACACCTCTGACAGGTGGTTGGATCATGAAGTCATTTGCTTCCATTTCCAAGTGGTCCACAAATCTCCAATCTGGGGGCAATGATGCTCTCACTCGATGCTCCCAACTCTGCATCCTAGACAATCTCGCTTGATCTTCCCTAACTCGATCAAGACTGGCACTCAAGTTCGCGATCATCGATCTTAGGCTGTTGATATCACTCTTGTTTGCATTTCCATCATACTCAATTCTTGAAGTTCTTGCCAATAATCTTTGGTGTTCCCTCTCATTCTTATCAAACCTCTTAATTACCCTGGTCTCTACCACAAACCGCTCATACATCAACCTATCCATCCTCCTCAAACGACCTTCGGGGTCCCAGTAGTGTCTTGGTCTCGGAAAGTAGACCCTCGCGATATTCTCATGAATAGATTGTGATTTAGATGAATTGCTGGATTCTGCACCACTCCCATTACTTAATCGAACAAACCCTGGCACTGTCTTTAGGTAGTCCTTACAATTGTCCATCGGGCGATGAAAGGGTTGCTGCTCATATCGATCGGTCGGAGGCACTTCATAACCCTTTGGCGAATTTGGAGATTGAAATCAATCAGGTTCGGTCTGACCGACAGCATTCTCGGGAATTCCATCATCCACCGGTTCCTCGGGCTCTTCCTCAGAATCCTCACTACCATCGCTACTGATACTGAAGTTGTCCACGTCACTTTTGTCACTGTCATTTCCCGGCTCTATTGCTTCTTCTGGAGCGATCCATCCATTGTCATTATCCGGCGGGTTCGGAGGAAACGGTCCCCCTTCGTGACCTACGACATAATCGTCTCCATTACCATTAGGCGGTACCTCGGCCATTCCTGCAATAACAGAGAATTTTGGAGGGTACGTAAGATAACTATACAATATTTATAAATACATGCATGCAAATGCAATGCAAAGGTGGTACACATGCCCAAAATGCGATAATATGATGCTCATGCATAAGTAATACAAGAATTACGGTGTCGGGTATTCCACGTATAATTTCAACGTTTACATATAGTAATTTCCATATTTACATAATAAATACCCACATATATACTTCAACTCAAAAGTATACGTCAAATGCCATGAATACAAAAATAAACCTTACCGGAGCCATGCAGGATAGTTGTGTGCGCTTGGACAATTTCTTACGACACCAAAAGTTATAGTTTAGGAATTTTCAAAATGACCTAGTTCTCTATAACTCATGGCTCTGATTACCAATCTCTAACACCCCACCAAATGCTATGCGCAGCGGAACTACAACATTTGGGTGCTAGGCAGTTATCATCGCACACAAGATATATCGAACGACTCCAAAGAGATGTCAAATTTAGACTTAAATTAAAAATTGTTGAAAAGTTACATGTCTACGGTTTTCCAACCCCAAATGATACAACAGAGTTTTGCGTTTTTGGTCCCCATGAATCTCAACCCCAAAAGTTACAGTTTTCACAACAACATGACATCAAAGTTAAAAATGTTTAAGAAATACTGGGCGGAAAAACAAGCAGACTCCAAGCCATACACACAACATCCATCCAATGCACGCTCCATGCTACACTTCAGCGGTTACCTGAAACACATGCTAAATTTGGTCAACGAAAACGTTGAGTGGAATTCATAGGTTTTACAATTCATTTTGAACATATGTGAAATAAAAACCATTCACGATCACTCATAGACTTGTCGATCAAACAATCTATATTCAAGATACTGACAATTGTGTTTAAGCTCATGACACTAAACCGTTAACTCAATCACCCGCGTAATAATTACCGGCGTGATTCAGACGAATCCAGTGCCCCTACTAAGGCATCAGTTGCAATTATACCTTATCTCTTATCACAAATTATCCGTCCACAGGGGGTATCAACGTACTAGCCCTCGTCTCGGATAGGGTAGTCAACCCCATAGTACTATCACTTTGTATAAGCGGCTATTTCTAATCCACGCTAGGACTAAACAATAGTTAATAGTTCATGAATTTAGGGCCTTTTGCAACTAGGTACTCAACACAATTTCAAAGGCAACATTCGGGTCCGACAATCATTCATGACATATGTTCATTTTGAAAACTAGCATGCATTTCCCTCGCGGGTAAAACAGTTTGAAATAATAATAAGCGAGGCTATAAATTCACACTTTATATAACAAGTAGTCGATAGTTCGAGTGACGGTCACTGACGACGATACAGATGCCCGGGTAAATCAACACCTATCAAACCAAATAACGCGTAATGAGTAATCTCATTTTTAAAAACCTTATGGTACTGTATAAAGTACATACATATTAGTCACTTGTGACAATTTCAACTCACGCCAAAACAAAACGACAAGTGTTACTCGTTTTATACCATTTGTCCTTATTATTAACGTCATTCATTTTTTTACTCATTTTCGCCGATACTTACCAAAAGTACGGACTGTTTTACTATACTTAACCCTTTTTATAAAATTTGAGAAAATTCTCAAAAATACTTCAAGACCTGTAGAAAACACATATTTAATCCCAACAAAAGTTTTCACTTCTACGACCCGTTACTCAACACTTTTCCAAAACTACGTTTTTCGGACTGAAATTGTACTTTGACCAAGTCGGACTCATTTGACCCGTTTAAAATACTCCATTGACCCATTTGACACCTAAGTCTTATAATAGACTCAAATGTGCAGGTTTGAGACCAAAATTTAACCTTTGACCATTTACCAAACTAAACCTATAGTCCCCGGGATTTGACCTAAAACCAAGCATAATTTCGGATTATGACGGTTTTCATCTCCCGGTACACGAATTTCAAAACGTCGTAACTTTTGACTCGTTAGGAGTCGGAAGCTCTATCTTATACCAAATCGAAGCTAAGAAGATGCTCTACAACTGTATCCTACTCACAAGACCTGGTTTTAAAATAATTTTTACGAAAACACCTTAAACTTTCTGCCTAAAATTACCTATACCAAAATCATACCAACGCTCGTTTTCAAACCCATTTACCAACATTAGACCTCAACCTAAACACTCCTAAGCATACCCAATCATCCAACTCAGTCCTAAACTACCTAAGGTTCATACTCAAATCAAAACCCAATCACTAAATCAAACATGCAATAAGCTATACCTATTTAAAGCATCTAAAAACACAAAATAAACACAAACCCATGATCAAAACATCAACCACCATGATCCCCCAAACACCCCCCTTAGCCGTGGGGTTTGGGTGATCAAAACACCACAACCAAATTAATTTTGGTGGGTTTGTTAAGTGATTACACACCCATTACACATGAATTAAACATGCATTTATCCAATTAACATCAAAAATGATTTTGAAAAATTCATTTGATTCTTGAAAAAAAATTATGAATGCATGTTGGATTAAATTACATAGAAAGATTGGAAATGATTTAATTAGAGGTGGTCTAACCTTAGTTTTAATCAAAACCAAGTAAAAAAAATTTATGGGTGGTTTATGGTGGGTGAGGGTGGCCGTCGGCCTAAAGGAGAAAAGAGAGAGACAGAGTGGAAAAATTTTTGAAGTATTTTGTGTTGTGTGTGTTTTGTTTTCCATTTTGTAAAAATTCTAGGGACTTGTGATGCAATATAAGCATTCTTTTGGCCTTAAGCAAAAATGACTCCAAATGTTTACGAAATTGGCTCATTTGACATTTTGGAAAATTTTACGGGAGTCGGGAATCATCCCAAACACTCCAAAATACTTTTGGGACACTTTAAATGTACCCAGAAAGCAATAAAACTCACCCGACTCGACTTAACACGAACCGTAAGTAAAATTCTCGAAAAATTTCAATATCGATAAAACGACAATAATTATAGAAATTTGGGCATCCATCGGGATCGTATTCGTCATCGTCCTTCTTAAATCGTCAATCGTCAAAATTATAACCTCGAACATCGGTTTCAACCAAAATACTAAAATATATAGCAATTAAAGTTTATTAAAAATTTCAAAAAAATAAGCGTAATTTAGGGTAATGTTAGTGACCTCGGTTCTAGGGTATCACATCCACCCCTCCTTAAAGAGAGCGACATCCCGGCGCTCGCCTCTTCTTATACTCATATTTCGTGCTGCTGGAAAAGATGAGGATACCTTTCCTTGAAAAGGTCCTCACGTTCCCAAGTGTATTCCGGTCCACGCCTAGAATTCCATCGAACCTTCACAATGGGAATTCTACTACGCTTCAGCCTCTTGACCTCTCGGTCCATAATTTCCACGGGTTCTTCCACAAAATGCATTTTGTCGTCCAGTTGAATCTCGTCCAAAGGAATCACCAATTCCTTATCCGCCAAACTTCTCTTCAAGTTCGATACGTGAAACGTGTCGTGAATAGCACTAAGCTCGCTCGGCAACTCTAACTTATACGCTACTGGTCCAATTCGTTTAACGATCTTAAATGGTCCAATGTACCTCGGACTCAACTTTCCTTTCTTCCCAAAACGAATTACACCCTTCCACGGCGAAACCTTAAGCATAACCATATCTCCGACTTCAAATTCCAACGGTTTTCTTCTGTTATCGGTATAACTCTTCTGTTGGCTTTTCGCAGCAAGTAGTCGGTTCTTGATTTGCACAATCTTCTCGGTTGTCTCTAAAACCATTTCGGGTCCAGTCAATTGACTTTCTCCTACTTCACTCCAACACACAGGCGATCTACACTTCCTTCCATACAATGCTTCGAACGGTGCAGCCTTGATGCTCGCATGGTAACTATTATTATACGAAAACTCCACTAAAGGCAAGTGGCGTTCCCAACTTCCTCCAAAATCAATCACGCATGCTCGGAGCATGTCCTCCATAGTCTGAATAGTTCGTTCACTCTGGCCGTCAGTCTCCGGGTGATAAGCCGTACTTAAATTCAATTAAGTGCCCATCGCACGTTGAAGCGATTTCCAAAATTCCAAAGTAAATCTACTATCGCGATCCGAAATGATCGATAACGGTACTCCATGTCTGCAAACGATCTCCTTCACGTACACACTGGCCAGCTTTTCCATACTGTCCGTCTTCTTCATAGGTAAGAAATGAGCAGATTTCGTTAATCTATCCACTATTACCCAAATCATATCACATCCACTAGGAGTTCTGGGTAAACCCGTCACGAAATCCATAGCGATTTTCTCCCATTTCCATTCTGGGATCTCTGGTTGTACCAACAACCCAGACGGCTTCTTATGTTCTGCTTTAACCTTCGCGCAAGTCAAACACTTACTAACGTAACGAGCAATATCCGCCTTCATATTCGGCCACCAATAAACTTTCTTCAGGTCATGATACATTTTATCCGATCCAGGATGTATCGAGTACTTCGACTTATGAGACTCGTTCATAACCAAATCTCGTACTCCAGGCTTTCCTTCCTCGGATGGACACAACGGTAACCAAATCCGATTCTCGAAATATCTCAGTCCGTCTGACCTAATCACAAAAAGAGGTTTCAACATTCTTCCCAAGTTCTCAGCATCAACATTCTCTTTCATTAGTCCCCTCTCTTGAGCCTTCAGTATAGTTTCGGTTAAGTCAACACTCTCAGTCATCACCAATGCTCTGACTCTCAAAGGTTTCTCTCGATCCTTCCTACTAAGTGCATCCGCTAAAACATTCGCCTTGCCAGGATGGTAGCGAATTTCACAGTCATAGTCACTCAGTATGTCTACCCATCGTCTATGTCGCATGTTCAACTCCTTTTGATCTAAAATGTGCTGCAAACTCTTGTGGTCAGTGAATACAACACACTTCGTCCCATACAAATAATGTCTCCATAATTTCAACGCAAAGACTACAGCTCCTAATTCCAAATCGTGCGTCGTGTAGTTCTCCTCATTCTTCCTCAGTTGTCTCGACGCGTAAGCTATCACCTTCTCGCGCTGCATCAACACAGCTCCATAACCCTTACGAGATGCATCACAATACACTACAAAGTCTTCGGTTCCTTCAGGTAATGACAATATCGGTGCGGAACATAACTTGTCCTTGAGCGTTTTGAAAGCGAATTCTTCCTCATCTCCCCATTCATACACCCTATTCTTTTCGGTAAGATTTGTCAATGGCTTCGCAATCAACGAAAATCCTTCAATGAATCTCCGATAATACCCAGCTAAACCAAGGAATTGTCGAACTTCAGTCGGTGTTGTCGGTGCCGACCATTCCCTGATCGCTTCGACCTTGGCAGGATCCACGCGAACTCCTTTGCTATCAATTACGTGACCAAGGAATTGCACAGACTCTAACCAAAACTCACACTTCGAGAACTTCGCATACAGCTTCTCTCTCTTCAGCAGATCCAATATCTTTCTCAGGTGCTTCTCGTGCTCCTCCTTACTCTTAGAGTAAATAAGAATATCATCAATAAAAACAATGACAAACTTATCTAGATATGGCTTGCATACACGATTCATAAGGTCCATGAATACAGCAGGCGCGTTTGTCAACCCAAACGGCATTACTCGAAATTCGAAGTGTCCATACCGCGTACGAAAGGCAGTTACAGGAATATCCTCCTCTCTCACACGCAGTTGATGATACCCTGATCTCAAGTCGATCTTTGAGTATACACAGGAACCTTGCAATTGATCAAACAAATCGTCAATCCTCGGCAATGGATACCGATTCTTAACCGTCAGCTTGTTGAGTTCTCTATAGTCAATACACATCCGAAATGACCCATCTTTCTTCTTCACAAATAACACTGGCGCTCCCCATGGTGATGAGCTCGGCCTAATAAATCCCTTGTCCATCAACTCCTTCAGTCTATCCGATAACTCCTTTAACTCGGATGGTGCTAATCGATAGGGTGCACGCGCAACCGGCGCAGCTCCCGGCACCAAATCGATTCGAAACTCGACCTCACGGGTGGGTGGTAAACCCGGCAACTCGTCTGGAAAAACTTCCGGATAGTCGCAGATTACAGGTACCTCTTCAATCCTCGCCTCTAAATCACCATCACTCAAAACTTGTGCCAAAAACACATCGCATCCATTTTCTACATACTTCATCATCTTCAAACAAGAAATCACTTTCAAACGAGAAGTGCATTCGTCTCCTTTCACAGTCAAGACTTTATTCCTCAACGGGATCTGAACTAACCTCTCTCCACAGACGATCACAGCACTGTGCGCCATCAGCCAATCCATTCCCACGATCACATCAAACGATCCTAGCTCTATAGGCATCAAGTCGATTTTAATAGCGTAATTTCCTAACTTCAAGGTACACCCTTTCAGTATAGAATTCGTACTAACGATTTTCCCATCGGCTAACTCCACGTTATAACTAGTCGCTAACAATACCGGTTTTCTATCGATATGACGACTAAATTTAACATCTACGAAACTCTTGTCGGAACTAGAATCAAACAAAATACTAGCATAACAAGCGTCTAGCAAAAACGTACCGGTAACCACGTTAGGACCCTGTGGTTTATCAGCCGTCCCTACTTGATACACGGCAGCAGCATTGTTACCTCCTTGCTTGTTTCCTGCCTTCGGCCAATTTCCTTGCTTATGGCCTCTTTCTCCACATCCAAAACAACCCATCACTCTCGTAGCATTCGCCCCAGTGGCTACCCCCTATGTTCGGCAATCAGACATCCTGTGACCCGCTTTTCCATATTTGCCGCATGCAGGCGGGCAACTCCCTACATGGTACAAGTTGCATCGACCACAGTGGGGATTCACCTTCGCTCCTCTGGGGTTTGTCACAGCTCTCATCCCTTCATTCCTTCGCTGGTTGAACTGCTGATTGCGGTTCTGACCATTGTTGTTTCGGTTTCCACCTCGGCTTTGACCCTGGGATTGATTGCTCTGCGCCGCCTCCCACTTTCTCTTATTTCCTTCAGTAATGAAGTTCTTTTGGTCTTGGAGTTTGACATCCATCAACTCGTGAGCCATCTGGACCGCTTCATCAAACGACCCAGGTTTAGACGAAGTCGTCTCACCCTTGATATTACTGGATAGACCTTTGATGTACTGTTTCATCTTTTTATTATCATCGGCAAAGGTGTATGGACACAAAAGGCTTAGTTCATTAAACCTCCTGGTGTAAGCAGTGATATAATTGTTTTTCAAAGTCAGGTGCCTCAACTCATCTTCCAATTGACCTAACTCCTCTTCAGGACAGAACTTCTTGGTCAAAAGAGCTTTAGTTGCAGTCCATGTTCTTGCATTCGCTACTGCCAACCCAACAGTGGCCACTTGGGTGTTCCACCAACTCAATGCATCGTCAAGAAAAGTAGCAGCCGCAAACTTGACCTTGTTCGCTTCTAAACAACCACTAATCTCGAAAGTACTTTCGACCTTTTCTAACCATCTCCTAAGTTCTAGAGCTCCACCAGTTCCACGAAATTGCGTGGGACCACATTTTATGAAACTAGAGTAAGTACACTCTCTTGGGGCTTGCTGTCTCCCTGCATTTCTGCCCTGGTCTGGGTTCCTCCCTGCTCGATCTGCTTCTAGCGCATTCGCAATGGCTTCCTGAATCATCGTGTTCACACGGTCGGCGGTTAGTTTTGGAGGCATGGTGCATTATCAAATACACCTCTCTGCAAAGACAGGGAAAATAGAAAAACAATGTAAGTATACACATCAAGATTAAGATGGATTTCTCTTTCAAGACATAATATAAATACAACGACACATCACTACAAAGTTACTAATATTCATCAATTCACATCACAAAAGATCAAATTAAAGACATATCACAGATCGTGAAAGGTAAACATGGATTGTATTGATAATCAACCAAAATTGTGACAAGTATTGCCACTACAACCATTCACCATAAAACTTAAGTCCTCAAGTTTTTCGTCACAATGCCATCATACAAAAGTCTAAAATAGTTCTATGACAACGATCAAAGATAAAATACAAGACAAGCAACTAGGCATGTGGTGATCCACACGGCCTCTTGGATGGCGGTTCATCATCATCTTCCTCGGGTTCCTCGTCGCTATCTTCCTCGTCCACTTCATCCATCTTCCTCTTTCCTTTGTCGTTCGGCCCACATCCAGTCGCCTTCTTCGTCCCTGACGTAGACCCACACTCAACCGCTACATGATTTCCCACCGTGATACAAACACCTCTGGCAGGTGGTTGGATCATGAAGTCATTAGCTTCCATTTCCAAGTTGTCCACAAATCTCCAATCTGGGGGCAATGATGCTCTCACTCGATGCTCCCAACTCTGCATCCTAGACAATCTCGCTTGATCTTCCCTAACTCGATCAAGACTGGCACTCAAGTTCGTGATCATCGATCTTAGGCTGTTGATATCACTCTTGTTTGCATTTCCATCATACTCAATTCTTGAAGTTCTTGCCAATAATCTTTGGTGTCCCCTCTCATTCTTATCAAACCTCTTAATTACCCTGGTCTCTACCACAAACCGCTCATACATGAACCTATCCATCCTCCTCAAACGACCTTCGGGATCCCAGTAGTGTCTTGGTCTCGGAAAGTAGACCCTCGCGATATTCTCATGAATAGATTGTGATTTAGATGAATTACTGGATTCTGCACCACTCCCATTACTTACTCGAACAAACCCTGGCACTGTCTTCAGGTAGTCCTTACAATTGTCCATCGGGCGATGAAAGGGTTGCTGCTCATATCGATCGGTCAGAGGCACTTCATAACCCTTTGGCGAATTTGGAGATTGAAATAAATCAGGTTCGGTCTGACCGACAGCATTCTCGGGAATTCCATCATCCACCGGTTCCTCGGGCTCTTCCTCAGAATCCTCACTACCATCGCTACTGATACTGAAGTTGTCCACGTCACTTTTGTCACTGTCATTTCCCGGCTCTATTGCTTCTTCTGGAGCGATCCATCCATTGTCATTATCCGGCGGGTTCGGAGGAAACGGTCCCCCTTCGTGACCTACGACATAATCGTCTCCATTACCATTAGGCGGTACCTCGGCCATTCCTGCAATAACAGAGAATTTTGGAGGGTACGTAAGATAACTATACAATATTTATAAATACATGCATGCAAATGCAATGCAAAGGTGGTACACATGCCCAAAATGCGATAATATGATGCTCATGCATAAGTAATACAAGAATTACGGTGTCAGGTATTCCACGTATAATTTCAACGTTTATGATACAAGAGATTTTCTATGGTGAAAAAGTTCGAATTCTCGGAATCCTCTCGAATTGATCTCAGTTAAAAGTGGAATGATTTGTTCTTGGTGACAAAAAGTGGATTTGGTTTTCTATTCTACTAACAGGTAAGTGAATAAAATTGTAATGAAATAAACTTAAAACAAGCAACAAATAATAAGCTGAAAAATAACCCTTACTAAAAAATACCCTATGCGGAATAAAACACCATTCGGAATGTTGGCATCTATGCGGAATAATTGTCTTATTCGGAATAATTGTCTTATGCGGAAAGATGGCTATTCGGAAAAATGTTCCGAATAAGGGAACTGAGAAATGGCTATACGGAAGAATTAACTTACTCGGAAAAATGATGCTATTCGGAAAATATTGTCTATGCGGAAACTACTCCCATTCGGAAAAACATGCCTATTCGGAAAGATGGCTTATGCGGAAAATTTGCTTCATTCGGAAAATAAGGACCATTCGGAAAATATTGCTCTATTCGGAAAAACTGCTTTATGCGGAAAATAAGGGCTATTCGGAAAAATGTTCCGAATAAGAAAAATGAGAATTGGCTATGCGGAATATTTAGAATATTCCGAGTAATGAAACAAAAACACCCCTATTCGGAATATTTGAAAATGTTCCGAATAAGGGAAACACAAAAAGCCTATTCGGAAAGTATGAGCTATTCGGAATGTTCTGGGAAATGAAGAACAGTAACAGCAGTGATATACCAGGGGACACGGATTTTACTCCAAATCAAACTAAATACTCAAAAAGGTTTTACCAAACTATCCAATAATCATTAATATACCATAAGGAACAAATCCCACCAATAAAAACACTAAATCAACAACTTTTTAAGATCAAACTAAAATCAAATAAAAACTCAAGAACTTGAAATAGATGATGATGAAGAACAAAATAAATAGAAAGATGGAATGGATTGATTAATGAAAAAGTAACAAGGTTAATGATTAAAGATTACAAGATGAAAAGAAAAAAATGAAAATCACCAAACTCCCTAATGGAGTTGGTGAAGGGACGAACTACAAAGAAACTGGGAAAAAGGAAAATGAAGCTAACTACTTAATTGTGTGAAGGGAGTTTCTATTTATACTCCTAGTGGTTGGTTGGTGAGTGGGCTTTCTCCTCTTCTTCTTGTCTTCTCGTCTTTTCAGAAAAGTTGACGTTTTCGATTCTGATTCGGGATTTGTTGTCGATTAAATCCAACTCGTCTTTTAATTTCTTCGTTAAATAGACTCGAGTTTCTTCGACTTATGAAAATCTTCCGTCTTTAGTCCTCTTCTTCGATAAATTTTCGAATAGGCCCAGTGACTTCAAATCTTTTGCATCTCTTGGACAATAGACTTTATCTTGAGTCTTTTTCCTTGATAAAACCCGTGCAATCCCATGTTTTCTTTAATATTTATCCGGTTAGCTCTGAAAACACAATAAACACAAAAACCACGCATAATTCCAAACAAATGATTTTAAATACGTGTTTTGGTCTCGTTTTAGCCCGAATTAAGTGGTAAAAGGATGGGTGTTTACACACCTATCAAATCCCCTACACTTAACCATTGCCATGCCCTCATGCAATGCTTAGTGATAAAGCAATTTTACATTTTTCTCATAATTAATCAACCTTGGCCTTATTTAAATACTACTAATTAAGAATCAAATAACTAAGAGAAATAAAAACTTTAAGATAAACAAAAAGAAATGAAATTACTTGTAAAGAAATCAAAGACTTACATTAGGGCTTTGGTGTTGCGAAGATTTATCACCCTCAAGTTTCACGTTCCCCAAACTAAGCTTAAAAACGAGATCATTGTTATTATAAGTTAGTAAATCAAACACTTACACACATGGCTTAATTAAATGCTTAAACTCCCTTATTCCTAGGTGTATCTCTTATATTTTATTTTTGTCTTAGAATGATCATGAAGATGCATTTTTGGACTTATTTCGATAGTTTATTAGGGCTGAAAGCAAAGTAGGACGATTTGATCAATAGTTAGCTAAAGGACAAAATCTCTTAAAACTGCTTCTCGGGATATCAAAAAGTTCATATCTTGGCATAACTTGGTTCACGATTTGAGACCTTTCTCGGGCCGATATTTGGCATGTACTTCATACTTCATATCTTCGAGAGACGTTCTTGAGATAATGGTCTTCTCATCATAATAGAGTTTCTTTGCTTGGAGACTTTTGAGGGGTACTCCAACTTTGTTGACCAGGACTTCATGATTATTTCTTCAATCTCTAATTGGGATTTTGAGATACAACGATCCGCCTCCTTTTCGGACTTGGATCTATTTATCCTCATACCTTGTTAGGGTCTTTTCGGATAGACTTCTCCATGATCTTTATGGGAGTTGATTGCTTTTCGTCGTGAGTCTTGATCCTTCATATTGACTTTAGGAATAATGCTTTTCACATCACTTTGGATCTTCAGCAATAAAATTGAATCCTCATGCCTTGTTAGGGCCTTTTCGGACTCGCCAATCTTCGCGCCCCGCTTCATAAGTTATGCCTTGGCTATGAACTCTTATCATTACCGAGCAACTTTTAAACGATCTTGGGCTAGAAGCTAAGTAACTTTTCAAATCGTAAGACCTTACTTATTGCAGATAAATTATTAGCAAGTGATGGGAGAATAGGCAATTAATTACACCAAGTGAGCTTGCGCAAGAATACCGACTTATAATTGACTCTATCATTTCTCATCCTCCACAATTTTAAAATCTCAAGTAATGAGACTCGTGGACACTTAGCCTAATAAACCAATTAAGGTCTACATGGTTAAGGATACTAGCTAGAATAAACTTGGATAAGTCTATTCGGGTTGAGTCAAAATAAACGCAACGGGCCTAATATGTCAAAGATATCTAAACTAGCTACACCAATATATTAATATTTTTGACTTTATTGCGGGATATATACATATGAAAGCAACGATAAAAATTTTAAAAATTACGACTAAATGGCCAAAGTTAATTAAAAATTTGAAAAATGTTGAAAAAGATGATTTTCCGGTTAAATGAAGGCATTTTCATGGAAAAGTCCACTTAAAACTTCGATAGAAGTCTCCCCTACACTTAAGATAAACATTGTCCTCAATGTTTAAGCATGTGGGAAAAGTCTCCCCTACACTTATGACATTGTGCACGTTGGTTAACTCAAGTTAAGGAAGAGACGACTAAAGTGATCAATTTCAAATGTGAGTATGAAGAAAATTGAATCACGATAGTTGAGAGATAGAACCGGATTTCGGATAACACGAGAGCACGGTTCTTCAAAGATGTCCAAAATTGCAGTAATCCCTGTAAGCACAGTACCACACAAACACAAATGACCAAAATAGGTCCTCCCCTACACTTAGGGGGTTAAAGGGATAGATACTCGGGCTGCCTCCCGAGGAGCGCTTGTTTTTGATAACCGAGTCACGAGCCTGACTCGACCCAAATTCAGTTCATGGGGAACGTGGTGAGGGATGGAATCACCTCGTGAGAGGTGTCCTCACCAAAGTACAACTTCACTCGTTGGCCATTCACCTTAAAATTTGGTCCATTAGGTTGAGCGAGCTCGAGAGTACCATATGGAAAAATTTGGGCGATGGTGAATGGGCCGGACCAACGAGATTTGAGCTTGCCCGAAAAGATTTTCAACCGAGAGTTAAAAAGTAAGACTTTGTCTCCAACATGGAACTCTCGGTTTTTGATCTTGGAGTCGTGAATGAGCTTAGTTCTTTCCTTATAGATCAAAGAGTTTTCATAAGCCTCATTCCGGAGTTCATTTAGCTCATTGAGTTGGATCTTGCGTAGGTCACCGGCTTTGTTTATATCAAAATTAGCCCACTTCAAGGCCCAATAAGCCTTGTGCTCCAACTCAATGGGGAGGTGGCACGCTTTTCCGTACAAGACGATAGGGCGTACAGCCGATCGGGGTCTTGTAAGCAGTACGGAAAGCCCACAAAGCATCATCGAGTTTATCAGCCCATGCGGCACGATGCTCTCCCACGGTTCTTTCAAGAATTCGCTTAAGACCTCGGTTGGATATTTCAGCCTGGCCATTAGTTTGTGGGTGGTAGGCTGTGGAAAGACGATGGTTTACACCGTACTTAGCCATGACTCGAGCAAATTGGTCATTGCAGAAATGAGTCCCACGATCACTAATAATGGCACGAGGCACACCGAAGCGAGCGAATAGAGCTTTCAAAAAGTTACAAACCACCCTTGCGTCATTAGTAGGCAAAGCTTTGGCTTCAACCCACTTTGAAACGTAGTCAACGGCAACAAGGATGTATTTGTTTCCTTTAGAAGAAGGGAATGGCCCCATAAAGTCGATACCCCAAACATCAAAAATTTCACACTCTTGAATGAAATTCTGAGGCATCTCGTCTTTATGTGTGATTTTGCCTTGCTTTTGGCAAACATCACATCGCTTAACCATATTGTGAGCATCACGATATATGGAGGGCCAATAAAATCCCGAATCAAACACTTTCTTAGCGGTGTAGTTGGGACCAAAGTGACCACCGGTGGGTCCTTTGTGGCAAGCATCAAGGATGTCCGACGCTGCCGGTCCATCAACACATCGGCGAATTATCAGATCAGCACATTGTTTGAATAGGTAAGGGTCGTCCCAAAAGTAAGTCTTGATGTCGGTAAAGAACTTCTTCTTTTGCTGGGACGTCAACCCTTCCTTGAGAATTCCACCAGCCAAGTAGTTTGCAAAGTCCGCAAACCACGGGGTTTCATTCGGTTTCGAGTTTATAGACATTAAGGTCTCCAAGGGAAAAGAATCATTGATTTCTTTAGTCGGATGATCCCCTTGGTATGGATCCTCAAGTCTACTAAGATGGTCCGCGGCTAGGTTTTCTGCTCCTTTTTTATCGCGGATGTCGATTTTAAATTCCTGGAGCAGCAAAACCCAGCGAAGAAGTCTTGGTTTGGAATCTTGCTTTGTCAACAAGTACTTCAGCGCGGAATGATCGGTGTACACAATGGTGGTGGAAAGGACAAGATAGGGGCGGAATTTTTCAAAAGCATAGACAACAGCTAAAAGCTCTTTTTCGGTTGTCGTATAATGCAATTGTGCCCCTGTCATTGTCTTGCTAGCGTAATGGATCGGTTGGAAGTGTTTGTTCACTCTTTGTCCAAGAACCGCTCCAATAGCAAAATCACTAGCATCGCACATCAACTCAAAAGGCAGCTCCCAATTAGGGGTAACTAAGACGGGTGCCTTAGTTAGCTTATCCTTAAGCGAGTTGAAGGCTTCAAGGCACTCTTTGGAGAAGATAAAAGGAGTATCTTTTTCCAAGAGGTGGGTCATCGGGCGAGCGATTTGAGAAAAATCTTTAATTAATCGACGATAGAAGCCCGCATGACCCAAGAAACTTCTCACACCCTTCACGGTTGAAGGTGGAGGCAATTTTGCTATAACATCAACTTTAGCACGGTCTACTTCGAGACCGGCTTTCGAAATCTTATGTCCAAGCACGACGCCTTCTTTTACCATAAAATGGCATTTTTCCCAATTTAGAACTAGGCGAGTGTCTTCGCACCGCTTTAGCATACGTTCTAAATTGGCAAGGCAAGCAGAGAAGGAATCCCCGAAGACCGAGAAATCATCCATGAAGACTTCCATGGTTTGTTCAACCATGTCATGGAAGATAGCTAACATACACCTTTGGAACGTCCCTGGCGCATTACATAAGCCAAAAGGCATTCTTTTGTAAGCGAAAGTGCCATAGGGACAAGTGAATGTAGTCTTTTCTTGATCTTGGGGATCGATGGGTATTTGAAAATAACCCGAGAAACCATCCAAAAAGCAGTAGTATTCATTACCGGCTAATCGTTCAAGCATTTGGTCCATAAAAGGTAGAGGGAAATGATCCTTTCTCGTGGCATCATTGAGTTTGCGATAGTCTATACAAACTCCTCACCCAGTAACGAGACGAGTGGGAATCAACTCGTTGTGTTCATTGGGAACAACGGTTATTCCGCCCTTCTTGGGCACACAATGGATTGGACTAACCCACGGGGAATCCGAAATAGGGTAAATCATACCCGCATCAAGAAGTTTGATAACCTCTGTTTTGATGACTTCATGTATTTTTGGATTCACCCTTCGTTGGCTTTGAATAGTGGGCTTGAAGTCGTCCGCCATGAGAATTTTGTGTGTGCAGAAGTGAGGATCAATTCCACGAATATCGGAAATCTTCCAAGCAATAGCCTTCTTATGATCTTTCAACACAGCAACGAGGCGAGTCTTCTCTTCATCGTTCAAATCCTTCGCAATAATGACGGGCGATTTCTTGTTGTCGTCAAGGAACACGTACTCGAGATGAGGCGGCAACTCCTTAAGTTCCAAATCCGGAGGATTTTCGACGGGAGGCGTTTTCAAAATCGTGGCATCGACAGCAATAACCGTGGGAGATGGAGGCGAAGGATTGTCTTCAGTGAGAAGATTGTCAAAGAAACTCATGTCTTCATCCCCCTCGGTGGGAGAATCATTAGTGGCTAAATTCACATCTCCCATGGTATCTTCAAGATTGTTCCAGAATAAATCACTATCTCCAAATAGAGACAACGATGAATCAATAGAGGACACGGTCTCAACAGTGGGAAGAGAGGTAGGAATACTTTTGCAAGCATCATTAAAGTGTTCTTCACAAGCCTCATCAAGAACGTCAATACAATTAACGCTCTCATATGAATAAGGTTGTTTAGACAACTTTCCCATGTTGAAGACTACTTTGTCGTCACCCACTCTCATGATAAGCTCTCCGGCTTCAACATCAATGAGAGTGCGACCGGTCCTTAAGAATGGACGACCAACAATAAGTGGCACACGGGGGTCCATCTCGTAGTCGACGACAACAAAATCAGCAGGAAAGGTGAATTTGTCGACTCCTACAATGACATCTTCGGCTATCCCCACTGGATAAGCAACCGTACGGTTGGCCAATTCCAAAGTCATTTTAGTGGGGACTAGCTCTGGGAGAGATAATTGCTTCCAAACACTTAGAGGCATGAGATTAATACTGGCACCTAGATCGGCTAGGGCCATGCAATTCTCTACTCCCGGGAAATTGCAAGGGATAAGAAAACGACCTGGATCACCAAGCTTGGTTGGCAATTTCCTTAAGAGCACTGCAGAGCAGTTCTCATTAAGTTGGGTGTTGGCAATGTCGAGGAGCTTTTCCTTGTCGCTCAAAAGATCTTTAAACATTTTAGCATACTTGGGCATGTGAGCGAGAGCCTCAGCGAAGGAGATATTGAAATTCAGTTGTTTAAACATTTTAAGAAAGTTAGAAACCTGAATATCATCCTTGCTCTTTTGCTTCTCTTTCCTCAACCTTGAAGGATAAGGTATATTGGAAGAAGAGGAAGGCTTTAGGGGAATAGGGTCACTCACAACCACGGGTGGAGGAGGGGTAGGAAGAAGAGGTGGAGAAATTTGGGAAGAAGAAGGAGGAGGAATAGGAGCAGGCGACTCGTTCTCCTTAGTCACAACCACCGGTGGGGGTATAGGAAGCTCGGGTTCCTTTGTACCTTTACCACTTCGAGTGGTGATTGCTTTCATCTCCCCTCTTGGGTTCGCAACGGTGTTACTCGGAAGAGTACCCGAAGAAGAGGGTTGACTACTTTGGAAGAAACTAGCCATCATGTTCCTCAAGTCATTCGTCTGACTATCCAACGTGTTTCGCATATCGGCTCTCAAATCATTTCCTTGCTTGACCAAGTCGGTTTTCAGGTTGAGCACTTCTCTCTGAAGATTTCCCACTATCGCATCGTTAGTCCTCATATAAGTTTCCACTTCTTGGTGAAGAGCGGTGGGTTGGTTGGGAGGAGCATTGTATGCAGGTGGTTGGTAAGCAGGTTGTTGGTAGACTTGATTGCTTCTTTGAGGAGGTTGTTGCTGCTTGTGAGGTGGAA
Source organism: Glebionis coronaria (assembly GCA_025667525.1). Classification (NCBI taxonomy): domain Eukaryota; kingdom Viridiplantae; phylum Streptophyta; class Magnoliopsida; order Asterales; family Asteraceae; genus Glebionis; species Glebionis coronaria. The sequence goes on along the minus strand of CM046878.1, from coordinate 357,311,405 downwards.
TGTATGGTTGTCGAGGTTGTTGTTGTTGAGGAGGGCGGTTGAGGTTTTGTTGTTGTGTTTGGTTGGTAGGAGGGAAACCAGGTGGTGAAAGATAGTTGTTGCTGCGATAGCTAAGCAAGTTACGGTCACCTTGAGGTTTTGCTTGATAAGCGGGTTGTTGATAGGTGCCATATGCCGCATTCACATTCTCAGCAGGGTAATCTTGGGTGGCGGTACTAGTTGTGTAGGAGTGGGGACCACCGCATATCTCACAAGGTTGGCTGACAGCGTTCACTTGTGCGTTTTTGGCGTTGTTGCTGTTGTTGTTGCTGACGGTGTGGGTGACAAGCGATTCAAGAAGCGTAGTGATTTTGTCTAATCGCTTGTCGCTGTCATTAGTGCTAGCACTAGCAACATTAGTCCTAACGCTCTTGGTTTGCACACGAGATTTGTTCTCAATGATGTCCCAAGCAGCATTGGAAGTCTTAGCCAATAAATTACCCCCTGAGGCACTATTCAGTGAATCTTGGTCACTCATGCTTAAACCATTGTAAAAAGTATTAATTTGATGTACTTTGGTAAAACCATGTTGTGGGCATTTTCTTAAAAGATCTTTAAAACGATCCCAAGATTCACTGAATGACTCATCGTACTTTTTTTCAAAGTTTATAATCTCATTCCGCAATGCGGTAGTACGAGAGGGTGGAAAAAAGTAATTGATGAACTTTGTTTCCAAATCCGTCCACGAGAGAATACTCTGTGGCGGTTCCTTAGCAAGCCAATGCCGGGCTTGTCCCTCTAAAGAAAAGGGAAAAAGTTGTAACCTTATCACTTCTTGTGGAACTCCATTGAATTTGACCGTGTTGGTGAGTTGTAGAAATCTCTTGATATGGTCATGTGGGTCATCAATGGTTCGTCCCAAGAATGGCTGAGCGGAGACCATCTGGATAAAGCCTGACTTGAGCTCGAAATTGTTGGCGGCAATTGGAGGAATGACAATTGGATCCGTGTTGCCATCAACATGAGCTTGCAGCAATTCAATCATTGGCCGATTATCCGGAAGTGGCTCATTGTTGTTGTTATTCATGTTGTTGAAAGGCGGGTTGTTGTTATTATTATTGTTGTTCGGAGGTGGTATGTTATTGTTGTTTTGTACACCAGCCATGTCTAAGTTATCGAGAGGCTCGGGCTCTTGATAGGACGTGGATCGAGTGCGCATACACCTGCAAAAGAACGAACAAAGAGAAACAAGGCAAAAATATTTTTGGTGTTTATGTTTTTTACTTTTTAGGATTTTTGAAAATTTTGTATTTTTTAGTTGTTTTTGAATTTTTTTGAAAAAGTAACGTTCACGGGGAACGGATCCCAAAATCCAAATTCTCACAAAAAACTTTTGATCTTAACGAGAGGAGCCGGCAGCGGCGCCATTTGATACAAGAGATTTTCTATGGTGAAAAAGTTCGAATTCTCGGAATCCTCTCGAATTGATCTCAGTTAAAAGTGGAATGATTTGTTCTTGGTGACAAAAAGTGGATTTGGTTTTCTATTCTACTAACAGGTAAGTGAATAAAATTGTAATGAAATAAACTTAAAACAAGCAACAAATAATAAGCTGAAAAATAACCCTTACTGAAAAATACCCTATGCGGAATAAAACACCATTCGGAATGTTGGCATCTATGCGGAATAATTGTCTTATTCGGAATAATTGTCTTATGCGGAAAGATGGCTATTCGGAAAAATGTTCCGAATAAGGGAACTGAGAAATGGCTATACGGAAGAATTAGCTTACTCGGAAAAATGATGCTATTCGGAAAATATTGTCTATGCGGAAACTACTCCCATTCGGAAAAACATGCCTATTCGGAAAGATGGCTTATGCGGAAAATTTGCTTCATTCGGAAAATAAGGACCATTCGGAAAATATTGCTCTATTCGGAAAAACTGCTTTATGCGGAAAATAAGGGCTATTCGGAAAAATGTTCCGAATAAGAAAAATGAGAATTGGCTATGCGGAATATTTAGAATATTCCGAGTAATGAAACAAAAACACCCCTATTCGGAATATTTGAAAATGTTCCGAATAAGGGAAACACAAAAAGCCTATTCGGAAAGTATGAGCTATTCGGAATGTTCTGGGAAATGAAGAACAGTAACAGCAGTGATATACCAGGGGACACAGATTTTACTCCAAATCAAACTAAATACTCAAAAAGGTTTTACCAAACTATCCAATAATCATTAACATACCATAAGGAACAAATCCCACCAATAAAAACACTAAATCAACAACTTTTTAAGATCAAACTAAAATCAAATAAAAACTCAAGAACTTGAAATAGATGATGATGAAGAACAAAATAAATAGAAAGATGGAATGGATTGATTAATGAAAAAGTAACAAGGTTAATGATTAAAGATTACAAGATGAAAAGAAAAAAATGAAAATCACCAAACTCCCTAATGGAGTTGGTGAAGGGACGAACTACAAAGAAACTGGGAAAAAGGAAAATGAAGCTAACTACTTAATTGTGTGAAGGGAGTTTCTATTTATACTCCTAGTGGTTGGTTGGTGAGTGGGCTTTCTCCTCTTCTTCTTGTCTTCTCGTCTTTTCAAAAAAGTTGACGTTTTCGATTCTGATTCGGGATTTGTTGTCGATTAAATCCAACTCGTCTTTTAATTTCTTCGTTAAATAGACTCGAGTTTCTTCGACTTATGAAAATCTTCCGTCTTTAGTCCTCTTCTTCGATAAATTTTCGAATAGGCCCAGTGACTTCAAATCTTTTGCATCTCTTGGACAATAGACTTTATCTTGAGTCTTTTTCCTTGATAAAACCCGTGCAATCCCATGTTTTCTTTAATATTTATCCGGTTAGCTCTGAAAACACAATAAACACAAAAACCACGCATAATTCCAAACAAATGATATTAAATACGTGTTTTGGTCTCGTTTTAGCCCGAATTAAGTGGTAAAAGGATGGGTGTTTACACACCTATCAGTTTACATATAGTAATTTCCATATTTACATAATAAATACCCACATATATACTTCAACTCAAAAGTATACGTCAAATGCCATGAATACAAAAATAAACCTTACCGGAGCCATGCAGGATAGTTGTGTGCGCTTGGACAATTTCTTACGACACCAAAAGTTATAGTTTAGGAATTTTCAAAACGACCTAGTTCTCTATAACTCATGGCTCTGATTACCAATCTCTAACACCCCACCAAATGCTATGCGCAGCGGAACTACAACATTTGGGTGCTAGGCAGTTATCATCGCACACAAGATATATCGAACGACTCCAAAGAGACGTCAAATTTAGACTTAAATTAAAAATGGTTGAAAAGTTACATGTCTACGGTTTTCCAACCCCAAATGATACAACAGAGTTTTGCGTTTTCGGTCCCCATGAATCTCAACCCCAAAAGTTACAGTTTTCACAACAACATGACATCAAAGTTAAAAATGTTTAAGAAATACTGGGCGGAAAAACAAGCAGACTCCAAGCCATACACACAACATCCATCCAATGCACGCTCCATGCTACACTTCAGCGGTTACCTGAAACACATGCTAAATTTGGTCAACGAAAACGTTGAGTGGAATTCATAGGTTTTACAATTCATTTTGAACATATGTGAAATAAAAACCATTCACGATCATTCATAGACTTGTCGATCAAACAATCTATATTCAAGATACTGACAATTGTGTTTAAGCTCATGACACTAAACCGTTAACTCAATCACCCGCGTAATAATTACCGGCGTGATTCAAATGAAACCAGTGCCCCTACTAAGGCATCAGTTGCAATTATACCTTATCTCTTATCACAAATTATCCGTCCGCATGGGGTATCAGCGTACTAGCCCTCGTCTCGGATAGGGTAGTCAACCCCATAGTACTATCACTTTGTATAAGCGGCTATTTCTAATCCACGCTAGGACTTAACAATAGTTAATAGTTCATGAATTTAGGGCCTTTTGCAACTAGGTACTCAACACAATTTCAAAGGCAACATTCGGGTCCAACAATCATTCATGACATATGTTTATTTTGAAAACTAGCATGCATTTCCCTCGCGGGTAAAATAGTTTGAAATAATAATAAGCGAGGCTATAAATTCACACCTTATATAACAAGTAGTCGATAGTTCGAGTGACGGTCACTGACGACGATACGGATGCCCGGGTAAATCAACACCTATCAAACCAAATAACGCGTAATGAGTAATCTCATTTTTAAAAACCTTATGGTGCTGTATAAAATACATACATATTAGTCACTTGTGACAATTTCAACTCACGCCAAAACAAAACGACAAGTGTTACTCGTTTTATACCATTTGTCCTTATTATTAAGGTCATTCATTTTTTTACTCATTTTCGCCGATACTTACCAAAAGTACGGACTGTTTTACTATACTTAACCCTTTTTATAAAATTTGAGAAAATTCTCAAAAATACTTTAAGACCTGTAGAAAACACATATTTAATCCCAACAAAAGTTTTCACTTCTACGACCCGTTACTCAACACTTTTCCAAAACTACGTTTTTCGGACTGAAATTGTACTTTGACCAAGTCGGACTCATTTGACCCGTTTAAAATACTCCATTGACCCATTTGACACCTAAGTCTTATAATAGACTCAAATGTGCAGGTTTGAGACCAAAATTTAACCTTTGACCATTTACCAAACTAAACCTATAGTCCCCGGGATTTGACCTAAAACCAAGCATAATTTTGGATTATGACGGTTTTCATCTCCCGGTACACGAATTTCAAAACGTCGTAACTTTTGACTCGTTAGAAGTCGTAAGCTCTATCTTATACCAAATCGAAGCTAAGAAGATGCTCTACAACTCTATCCTACTCACAAGACCTGTTTTAAAAATAATTTTTACGAAAACACCTTAAACTTTCTGCCTAAAATTACCTATACATAAATCATACCAACACTCGTTTTCAAACCCATTTACCAACATTAGACCTCAACCTAAACACTCCTAAGCATACCCAATCATCCAACTCAGTCCTAAACTACCTAAGGTTCATACTCAAATCAAAACCCAATCACTAAATCAAACATGCAATAAGCTATACCTATTTAAAACATCTAAAAACACAAAATAAACACAAACCCATGATCAAAACATCAACCACCATGATCCCCCAAACACCCCCCTTAGCCGTGGGGTTTGGGTGATCAAAACACCACAACCAAATTAAGTTTGGTGGGTTTGTTAAGTGATTACACACCCATTACACATGAATTAAACATGCATTTACCCAATTAACATCAAAAATGATTTTGAAAAATTCATTTGATTCTTGAAAAAATATTATGAATGCATGTTGGATTAAATTACATAGAAAGATTGGAAATGATTTAATTAGAGGTGGTCTAACCTTAGTTTTAATCAAAACCAAGTAAAAAAAATTTATGGGTGGTTTATGGTGGGTGAGGGTGGCCGTTGGCCTAAAGGAGAAAAGAGAGAGAGAGTGGAAAATTTTTTGAAGTATTTTGTGTTGTGTGTGTTTTGTTTTCCATTTTGTAAAAATTCTAGGGACTTGTGGTGCAATATAAGCATTCTTTTGGCCTTAAGCAAAAACGACTCCAAATGTTTACGGGATTGGCTCATTTGACATTTTGGAAAATTTTACGGGAGTCGGGAATCATCCCAAACACTCCAAAATACTTTTGGGACACTTTAAATGTACCCGGAAAGCAATAAAACTCACCCGACTCGACTTAACACGAACCGTAAGTAAAATTCTCGAAAAATTTCAATATCGATAAAACGACAATAATTATAGAAATTTGGGCATCCATCGGGATCGTATTCGTCATCGTCCTTCTTAAATCGTCAATCGTCAAAATTATAACCTCGAACATCGGTTTCAACCAAAATACTAAAATATATAGCAATTAAAATTTATTAAAAATTTCAAAAATAAGCGTAATTTAGGGTAATGTTAGTGACCTCGGTTCTAGGGTATCACACAATTTTTTCTTGTCCAATTCTCCCGTAGTGAGATTCTTAGGAAAAGTATCTGATTACTGAGTGTTGATACCCGACTGGACGTATCGACGTTCCTATCATTTCTTTTGAATTAGATTTCATTTGAATGACCTGGGTAACGATCCGAGGAGCTTTCGAATGTGTACTCAAATCATGAAAACATGGGATATATTCATATTCGTTAATGTTTTCGTCTTTATCTGATTTGAAATTCTCTCGTGTAGATTATGCTTAACCTTACTCTTTTAATGGTAGTTGTGTCTCAATATATCCTTGAATTTGTGAAGGATTACGAGTTATTATTAGTCTTTTGAGAAGTTCACATCTTATCAACGATAATGAAACTGGAAAGTTAATAGTGCCAGTAGAATTGATTGATTGATTATGACATGACGACATTGTCTTAATTGATGGGAACTCGAATAGAATTCCCCCAATTGATAAGATGTTGATTATCAAAAGTGATCTAAATAATTCTTGATGGATGACCATATCCTACATTTAGACTTGAAATTATACCGTGAATGGTGGTGAATTAGTCATAGATATTATAATCTAGAAAGAACCTAATATGAATTTATTAAAAGATGTTTCTGTTATCTGAAACTTTAGGAGGTATTTGTTGGTGAATTAACTAGAATTTTACCATTAAGGCAAGTTGAAATTGGTATTGATTATATTCCCAGTGTTGCACCTGTGGCTTGTGCACTGTACATCAGCACCATCTGAATCGAAAGAATTACCGTGCAACTGAGAGAGTTGTCGGAGAAAGCTTTTATTCTACCAAGCTCGTCATCATGAAGAGCTATGGTGTTATTATTTCTTATATTTATTGATTACCGTGAACTAGGTAAATTGATGATCAAAATCTATATCCACTACCCAAGATTATAGATTTGTTCGATCATTTACAAGGTTCTAGCGTATATTCAAGATTTGATCCACGGCATGGTTATCATCAATTTCGCGTCCGCGAAAAAGATTATCTATTCCAATCACTACATCCAAAACTTGTAATAAACATTATAAATTTCACGTGATGACGTTTGGATTGACTAATACACATGTAGCATTCATAAATTGGGTGAATCACGTGTGTAGGCTGTAAATTGATAAATTCATGCTTGTGATCATTAAGGACCATTTGTTTGTTTATAAGAATAAGAATGAGTTAATAATTAGTTATAGACTGCCCTAAATTGGCCGAACAATGAAAACTTGTACCTTGAGTATTCAACATATGATTAAAGACTTAATCCTTTACATTATTTGACCGTGTGATTAATAAGATAATGGAATCTATATTGACACTTCAAAAATTAGAGCCATTAAGGCTTAGGGTTATACCAAAAAGGAGGTGCAAATATGTTTTGACAAATGTTTTAACAAAGGATTTTTAAGGGATTATTCCCTTATACCCAAAACATTTAACTAAACTCTTGTTTAGGGGTAAATGTTTGTGTATACCTCAAGACAACCTAAGAGGGATTGAGGAAACCATTTAAACCATGACTTGAAATTTGAAACGATAATTTTTGCTTTTCAACTAAGAAAATTTCAACCGAAATATAAACAAAGATTTTTCAAACATTTACGGATCTTATTAATTATTTTAATTATTTTCGATAAATCAATAAAAATCTTGTTAACTAAATTCAAATTTATTTTAAATATTTTTCTATAATTAGGCGAACTGAGAAATTTAAAAAATTTCACGTTTATGTTTCATAAAAATTAAATATCTATTATTTAATTACTTGTAATGATTATCGACGCTTTAGACGTCGGATTGAGCAAAACTGATAAAAAGTAATATTTGAAACCAAACTAAAACTTAGAAAATATGAAGAAAGAATTTCTGAGTGAATTGTGGACATGATAATTATTTCATCAAGAAAGGTGAATGTAGATACTGACACATTATGTAGAAAAGATAAAGAATCAATTAGGATGTGTTCCTTAATAATGACTATGCAAAGTAAATTGCCGAACATTTTAGAAATAACTGATGCTTGTAAAATGGATAATATAGATAATAAAAAGGGGTTCGCGGCTAATGTGAACCATCAAAATTGAGAAGCCGATGGCGTTGAATGTATAACAGGCCACTTGAGGTTGCCTAAAATTGGAGATTTTGAGATATAGTAATGTTGGAATCTTGTAGGTATTCCTATCGTTTCTGATTTAATGTATCTTTATCTGAAGAAGTTATACTAATGGCAAATTATGAAGGCAGACATCGCCTCATACATTAGTAAACGTCTAAACTATTGCAAAGGTCATCATCTAAATTTGATTCGATTTGGGTCGTCGTCGACAGACTGACCAAATCTGCTAATATCATTCCTGTTAATGATAGATTCTCGATGAAGAAATTGACTCTTTTGTATTTAAAAGAGTTGTGTAAACATAGTGTGCCTGTATCGATCAGCTCTATCAAGATCCTCGCTTCGCATCGAATTTCTAGAGATTTGCTCAGAAGTCATTAAGAATGAATCTTGATGAGAGTACTGTTTACCACCCCAATCGAAGGGACGAGGTAAAGTAACGATACAAAATACTAGAGGTGTTGTTTTATGTTTGAATGATTGACCTTTGGTAATAAACTGTAAAATCGTTTTCCTTTGGAGAAGATTATCATTGATAATTATCGTATTAGGATCAAGATCGAATCTTGTGAGAATATATATTAGAGAATCTGTAAGCAGGAGTTGGGATGAAGACACCCGACATACACCCATTGTGAGTTGAACATGTCTTTTAGGTTTAAGGTTTTTATGATGGCGAACCTAACCTTACAAAATACTCGACCCGTGAGACCTGAAATGATTGTTGAAATTAGGATCTGATTATTGACTGTCGGTAGTGGGCAGGAGGTTATGTGAATATGAAATGTAGATCTTGAAATGCCAGATGGGTAGCAAAGTTGTGCCAAAAATTTTCACCATAGAAAGATGAATTGAAGATCTGAAAGATCATGGGAATTAAGTCCCCGTTGTATGGGACCATTGAGATGATGAAAAAGTTGGTTTGAAAGGCATATAAGATGGATCTACCCTAGGACTTCAAGGGATGCGTGAATTATGTTTAGTATATCAAACTTGAAAAAATGTCTATTAAGTGAAAATCTGATTGTTTCTTAGTAAAGTTTAGATCGGCGAAAAGTTACATTCATCAAAAACCCGTGAACATCATGGATAGAGAAAGTAAGTCAACATTAAGCCTGATCGTATTCCCGTAGTCATGTTTGATGAAACTCGCGTATTGTGATGAATTACACTTGTGAGAAAAGATCGGATGTGTAGGAAATACCCACATGGCTTTAACTCTATAAGAAGCGAGTAGTAAGATAAATTGATCTTTGAGGACAAAGATCCTGTTTAGGGGTAAATGCTGTGACAATCCATCAATTTATGGTTGTTATTTTATTCTCAAGTATTATTTAAAAAATATATTATTTTAATATTATATTATGAACTCACTCATTTTTGGGAAGAAATTTGGGTTTACGTCTTGAAGTAGCATCGACTACGTTTAAACCGGAGAATTCTACGTTACGTGCTTACGTTTACATACACCGTTTTGGTGACAGTCTAACATTTCATGAAATAAATTTATCCTTGAATATTATTTTGGAATTTTAAATTTGTGTTGGTTAATAAACACACAAATTTACGAGAAGAGATTAGGACTTACGTGCATAATTTAACGTCCTTTACGACTAAACCGAAAACCCTAGGTTTACGTATTTACGTTTTTGAACTCTGTTTTTTATGAGACAATTTTTATTAGATTCGTTTTGTGCCGTTGATTCATAATTTATAAAAACGTTTTTCGTAAAATGACCCGAGGGCACGTAAATCGAGGAAACTAGAATCGAGGAGTACCCGTAAATTAGTAGAGATGAGACAAGTTTACACTTGCCTCACCCCCACTATGGGTGGCCAAGACTTAGACAACACACCAAGTGTGGTGTCAAGTTTACATACACACTAAGGACACATGTCCTTAGTGCTATGCAAAACCACTTAAACACAAAACAAGCTAACCATAAACCATTTCTCACACATGCAAACCAAGAAACTCGCTCAACTCTTCCTATCTCCCCTTGAACGTCCAACACCACCATTATATCATCATCATCATCAAACTTTGACCATAAACAAAAGATATAATCAACATATGTTGATAACTACACAAAAGATAAAGATTGGAGGTGATTTTAACATATAAAAAGGAGTTTTCATGGAGGTCTTTGGGCTGATTTTTAAGGAGTTTAGGGCTGATTTGTTGAAGGTGTCTTCATATCCTTGGTAATCTTGAAGGTGGTCTTGATATTTAATAAGATTGGTTACCAAAACCAAGCCTTGTTCATCCAAAATCTCAACCTTTTCACCACTTTGATGGTATAGAGATTGTTTCTTCCTATCCTCTTGTTATTTTGATTATGTAATATTGTATTTTCTTTATTTTTGTATATGTATATGATGATGAATGATGATTAAAAATATTATGTGGGGATTTGGTGTTGATAAACATGGGTAAAAAGATGGAAAACCACATGTAAAATGGTTAAAATCTTGCTTAATGTGATGGTTGTATAAAAACAGCAAGTAACCAAATGTTAAACTGATAAAATGGTAAAGTGGAATCAATATATAGTAAGTATTAGGTGTTATACACATGTGAGAGCTGGCCATGCAATGGAATCATAAAAATGAGTGAGATATGATCAAAACAAGTTTAGAGTGCAAATCTGAGTACACTGTTTTGGACGAATTTTATAAAATACTTAGAGGTTGATTCATCAGTAGCTAAGGAATAAAATGAAACACATATCATGTAGAATATTTCATAAAAAATTGGGGTTCTATCTCCATGTAGAACTCTAGATATGACCATTTTAGTAAACTAGATTTTTAGGACTGATTTTGTATAAATAATATATAATATAAGCACTCAAAATTTATATAAAATATATAAATATATAAAACCCACTAGTGGATAATAATTATAATAAAAGAGTTATATATAAACATTGATATTAAAATGGGACATGTTATATAAATTACAAGTATAAATGTTTTTCCAAGTTATAAAACTATATCCTAAGTTTTACGTCTTTTCGGCTAAAACCGAAAGATTAACGTTTTTGTCAAATAAAACTTAGACGGTCGGACCCGTCTAAATAAACTTTTATAAACTCACATACTGATATATGAACTTATATAACAAGTAAAAACCGATAAAACCCGAGCTTTACAACATATAGACATTAACGGGCCAAAATAGCCTTATTGGACTATAAACCTGACTAGTTAGTAAAACACTTACAAAATTTACTTATTGGGCTTAACCCACTTGGGCCCAACATGAAAAGTATAATACTGATAATAAAGGTGTAAAATGGACTAATATAAAGTATTGGGCTTGTAATAGGCTTATTGGGCCTAAAACATGTAAATAAGTAAAACTAGTAAAACTAGTATAAAAATGTTACCAACACATAAACACTATAATGAATGAGTAAAAACGTACAATCCCACTTGATCATCATCATATTTATAAAATCATCATATGTATACATAATTGTTATTTTATAAATTCATTGGACAAGAGTCTAAGACGAGTATTATTTGTCTAGGTTTCCGTGATTGAAGCACGTACCGTACATCCGAATTGCCGATAACCCGCTTTCCCACATCAACGTGAGTTCATAGCCTCGCACTCTTTTAAATGTTTTTATGAAATGTTTTATAAACCCGCGAGGGAGATAACATGTTAGTTTTAATAAAATAGGACACCATTTGTTCCGATTATTTGTTTATTGATTTGGACCCGAATGATTGTATGACCCGATGAATGAATAAATGACCAGATAGATGAACTGAAATGGATTATTAAAGTTAGGTTATGTCACTAAAAGTCCCATTAGCATGAATTATGAACTACCGGGATTTGGTAGACGCTTATGCATACAATAGTACTATTTGGGGACGATCACCCCAGTTCGCGCCTTGAAGGTTGATCCTCGTTGTGCCACATTGATTGGTAAGCGAATTTATGTATGAGAAGATTTACATAGCGTGATCTTTGTGACGACACGCTAACTTAGATGTGCAAATTTAGTTTCGGGCTAGCTACCCGTTGTTTGTTGTAGTAAGGTAACAATGTCATGCGGCTTGTAATAATCCATAAATAACGTAATACTGCTTTATGCATTGAATTACGATATATTGCCTGACTAGCAATACAGGGTCTTATTATTGATATTATGTTCGTGTTTTGGTTTTATATAACCATATTCATATAACGGTTTTTATTTAATCTATACAACATTATAAAACGTTTTGTATGATGTTTTTAACAACAATGGTTCGTACAATGATTTTGAAGGCGAAAGCCCATATTATGATTTTGATAAGGATTTGTATAAAATGACTTTGGCTATTTTATGGACTATTACAATGATTTGTACAAAATGATTTTCGGTAATAATTTTATACCGATGTTATATTGATGGATTTTATTAAACTCTATGAATTCACTCGGCGTTATCGCTGACCTTTTCTTTTAACATGTTTTATCTCAGGTACTTGAAGGTAATTCTCGGGAAGACAACAAGAATTCATGGCCCGCACTTAAATAATAATTTCCATTCAAATGCTTTGTAAAACTTGTATGAAATACAATGACTTGGGACCTATGTAAATTTGATATTTATGAATGGAAATGCTTTATTATTAAACGACGCGATTTTTAAGTGTTGTCTATGATGTGAGTAATGTGCTATCTCGTAACACCAACGAGTCTTCCGCTGTATTAAATTGTGTAAATTTGGGGGTGTTACAATATATATATATATATATATATATATATATATATATATATATATATATATATATATATATATATATATATATATATATATATATATATATATATATATATATACTAGTGGCAAAACCCGTCCGATGGACGGGTATGACTTCTGATTGTCATTTTACTTTTTTATTTGGTAAAACAAGTTTTTAGTGTTTGATTGACAGGTATGACTTTTGATTGTTTTTTTTTGTAAATATTTGTTTTTAATTTAACTTTTAGTTTAATTTTGTTCTTATAATGAATTATCAGTTGCGATGACTTTTATTTGTTGTTTATGTTTTTTATGAAATAAATTTTTCTAAGTATTATGTTTGTTTAAATGATTACTCGTATTTTTAAGCATAACATTTGTTATTTTATTTATTTAGTATAATTGCTTTTTAATGCAAAGCCCGCCCAATAGGTAGTGATCCTTCTTAGTATATCAAAAGAATAAATTAAGTAACCGTTAATGAATTACAAACATCCTAAATATTTATACATTGAATGAAGAACAAAAATAACTTAATGTTAATCCGATAAGAAGAATTAAAAGTAATAAGTTATCTATCATTACAAAATATATGTTTTTAGTTTAAATGTGAAATAAAACTTATTTATACACAATAGTGGTCGTTAACTTTATGTATTTACCATCTCTATCACAACATAAAATCTCTAAACCCTTCTTTCTCTTAACGTTTGAGACAATGACATATAGTTGAGAAAACCGATTTCTAAAGAAACAACTCATCTTTAAAAATTATTTTACCTTGAACTTTATAAATGAAATACTATGAAATCGATCTCAAATGCACCATGAACGCTCGTTTAACATTGCAATGATGCTCACTTGTTGAAAGGAAAAAAAATAAAAGTAACGTTTTAAAATATTTTATAACTATGAAGATCAATAGCTTTTAATGAAGTCCTTATCATCGACACTTGTGAAAGGATAAAAATTAAGTACACAAATACAACAAATTCTAACTGATAATGGGTCATATGATTAATCGAGTCTACGTATCAAATATTATACCATTGAAGGGGTTGTCATAGGTTGCTTGTTAAGTGCAACATCAAATTCATATCAGCTAAAGTAGTACTTCAGGAGTAATAAGCCATAACAACATAATTTGCGTATAATACCATTGAAGGGGTTGTCATAGGTTGCTTGTTAAGTTTATTTGTAACATGAAGCACCCAATTCACACAAGTTAATGTGGAATAAAAGGAGCTACAACCACCATATAATCCGAGAAAAGTACCTTAGCTTAAAAGGACTTTTTGTTGGTGTCGCGCGACGTGTGGGTGTGGAATGAGCACTAAGAGTTTCTTTTGTGCTCCTAATTTTAATTAACGATCATACATAAAATATGGATTTTATAAGGTTATAAGCAATTTTCAACCTTTAAGACCATAATTATAATTAAAATGTTGTTTGCTGCTCTAAATAATGAATCTGAAATCATCAAGTAATTCCGCGTAGGCGTTGTAGCAAGTACTTTTTGTATCAGATTTCATCTCACGTGGAGCTTCATCACACTTTTTCGCTTAATTCTTGACAGGTTCAGAGATCTTAGATGCAGCAACCGCCACACATTCAGCAAGACTAATCATCTCTGCTGGACCAAAAGAATATGTTTTTGCAAGAGATGGAAGATGGGTTACTAATGTCATTTGTTACCTGAAGCATTAGTAAATTATTAAATTAGAAAAGATTACATAACAATACATAACATCTTAATTACATTAGGTACTCTTATACACCAGTACATAGCGGGTTTTTTCTAGGTTGTGTTTGTATGGGGCATCTTATACATAACAACTCGTAAACATCCAAGTCCTTAACATATTAAAAACTCACCGGTTACCAATAGTATTTTCATGAGCAGTCCCCTACTTTGAAATGATGATACCTGCAACGGTCTCTCAGTAAAATCTATCATAAACATCAACAATAAACAACACATCCTCTCTCTGATACACGTTTACAAGTTAAATACTAACTAACATAGGGTACAGTGATGGAGGTTAAAGTCACAGAAGACCTTGGAACAACCATCGATGTGATATTGGTTAACAATGTTCTTCACAAAGGAAGATTAGTTGTTGTTTGCAGCTTTAAGGTACGTGTAACATCTCTCGTGGACGCAAACAAATCAACTTGAGGATCTGTGATTTTAAGAAAATCTGCGACCCAATCAAAGTTTGTCCCTCACCTTGAAATCTTGATTTCTTCATTTGTATCTAACTTTAGACATTAAAATAAGCCAATGCGTAAAGAGGGAGTATAGGGACACATTTGTGATCAACTGATCATAAAGGTCTGAAGCAAAATTAGTCAATATACAATATATGACAAAAGTATATAAGATGAGTGTGACATACCTGTCTTGATGTTGGCTTTGATAGATTTTGGTCCTCTCACGCCCTCTAGCAATTACACGACTTAAATACGTATTGATGTTGGTTTTGCGCATGACTTTGAGTGTCATTTGTTCGGGTGAAGCTTCTGTTTGCAATCATTTGTTTGCTTTAAGATTTCGATCTCTTGTGGAGTTAACTGGTTCGCAATGAGTATGGAGAAGATCACCTGTATATAATACAGCAGGTCATTAAAGAAACAACAGCCTTGATACGGTAATTAGAGACTACTTTTTTAGTATTTTCATGTGTAAATCCATATTTATAGCTAATAATTTGTATCTTAATAAAGGTTAAAGAAATGTAGTCATATTGATGCTGAAAAATAGAGAGGAAGAAATCAAACCTTTTTAGGCTTCAGAGTGTTGGCAATAAGCTCCCATCTTTCCTTATTCAATCGTACAACTTCAACGTCGTAGTCATTGTATAAAACCTTCAACATAATACGTGTTCATGAGATGAATTTTGGATTCTCAAATCTTCAGAATGCAAAAAAGAGAAACATTCAATGATGAGTACGCTTTTAGATCATCTATAGACCTTGTGAGTTGTGACATCATTGAGATTGACTAACAGAACCGTTGTCACACAAGGAGCATTGACCAACGTTAGATAGTCGGGTTGGTTACAATCTGAGCAGCATGCTTCTCGGTCACTTTTAGCAGCCTCATGAAGTCCTCTAATAAGGGCACCGTGAGTAAGTAACTACCTTATCTTAAGCTGCAAAGCAGTCATGATGTCCACTGGCTCACCAAGAGCGGGAGCAGGTGCAACGAGCGCCTCAAATGGAACAACAACTTCTTCGCTACAAAGCTATTAACACGATATAAATTACTTAATACTCTAGTGAAAAGGAATAAAAGTAGTCGTATGAAACACCAAAAAACAATAAGATTATGAGGCTTGACACACACAATTACATGAATCGAGTTGATTAGATAATGAATTCGCCTTAAAAAAGTAGAGTACAAACAAAACTTGACAGAGATAAGAGATTTGCAGTGCTTTTAGCTTGTTCAAATAGAATTGACTTGGGCTCCAAGCTCGATAGACCTTTCAAATTAAACAAAGTCCATCCTCGACCCTTAAATGTCGAAAACAAAGAAACTATATGAAAACATTGTTCACTTACTTTTGGCATAAACTCGTACCTTTAGAGAACATTTTTTTGAGCTTGTCCATGCCTCAAAGTCGAAAAGTGGTTCTACTCTCCTTCTTTTCTACTCCAGTTGAAAAACCTTTGAGCTTAAATGATTCCACATCCACTAGCAAAGATTACGATGATCTGAAAATCAAGTAAAAATTATATTATCCACGTTTCTCTAATCATTTATAGCATATTATATTATCCTCTTAACCAATTTACACCAGCCAACAGTTACAACTAATAGACAATCCAGGTTCAGAGAGACCAATCAAGAGGTTGTAAACACATTTAAATACACGTCTTAGATCTACTAATACATATACAATAATAATTTTTGAACTTTACATGAGTAAATAATAAACAAAAAAATAACAGATAAATCTTTTTCACTAATCACTAATCACTAATCTTTTTACTGTAAAATATGCTTATGACACTAAGATGGTGGTTTCAATGTATAATATGCTTATGACATTAAGAGGTAAGCTATAAAACCTATACCATGCTGCATGGAAAGCATTAACGACAATGAAGTGGCCATCTCTTGAATTAGATCATGCATTTGCAAACATCAACATCCCTTTGTGTTTAGTATATTAGGGTTTTTGAACAAAACTAAAATACGATTATTATTTTACCCAGTTTGGTAAATATTAAAACCTTTTTAGGCTTATTTACAAAATAATATCTTTACAGAATATCTACTATAAAATAGCCGAATATTTTATAATCCGAAATTGTAAAAGAAATAATAGTATTATTTATTTAAATACAAAAATTACAAAAAAAAATATTACGTGGCATTATGGTTGCTTATGTGGCATATCCCTCTTATATATAATATAGATGTATATATATATATATATATATATATATATATATATATATATATATATATATATATATATATATATATATATATATATATATATATATATATATATATATATATATATATATATATATATATATATATATATATATATATATATATATATATATATATATATATATATATATATCTAATAAATGAAAAACTTTTTGAATGTCATTAGACCCATTCTAACGTCATATATTTACGTCATAATACAGGTCTCAAACTTTCCTCTAACTCTTTCTTTCTAGCCTTAACTGCCTCACATCTCCGTGTTTCTCTATAACAATTTCTACCAACAACAGTAGGGCCTTGTCAATTATTCAGATCATCAATATCCATCAGTGTTGAAATTATTTGACAATTTAAATCGTCATTTTCTGCTTGCCTCCTAAATGAACAGATGTTTCATCCTTTATTTTTGTTACTCATCGAGATCGTCGCTTCATCTTTGTACAATCAGGTATGTTCAATATCAAATTTACCTGTATCATATGTCGCATTAAAACCCAATTGAATTTGTGTACTGTTTGCTATGCTAATATAGTATGGGTCTGGCTTAGCCTGGTCTAAATTATTTGATTTAAATTGATACCCTTTCGAGATTATATATAAGATTAATGTTTGTTTTGTGGAGTTTGGATTTTGCAGGTGTTAATTCCTTAAGTCAAGGAGGAGGAAGAAGAAGGTTATCATTTTACTTTTCATTATGCATTTAAAAAAATGAGATATTGTAGATGTTTGATTTTTAGCGAAAATTTATTTTGCGTAATTGAGTGATTTAGGACTAATAGTTAAAATAGGCGGCGATTGACTGTAACTGTGTTAATATGAATATGTAGTAAATTATGCGACAATTAGGCTGTACATGGTCTTACGATGTGAGAATTAATTTTGTAAGGTTGTACCGAATGGTGGTGTACCAAATGGTGGAGTAACCAATGTAGCAGCAGTAAACGGGCTTATCAGCTTATTTTTGTTTTCAGCTTATATTTAATAAGCCTCAATATTTTGCCTTATTTTGAAACGGCATAAGTTTATCATATCGTAATACCTCATGCCCACAATTTAAAAAATAAGCTGAAAAATTGAGGCTTATGATGTATAAGCCGAAATCAAATAACCTCATAACCTCACATATAACCTGAAAAAACACTTCTGTCTATTCTACTTATTTCTTTTAGGGATTGTTTGGAATTGCTTTTTCGTTCTTATATTTGTAAATATATAAAAAAAAGTTCAAATTTAAGACCTTTATAAAAAGTAACTTTCGTTACACTTGAAATAAGCAAATTTCTAAGCGCTTATCAGAATTTGTGTGTCACTTATATGGTTTAGGGCAGCAAAGATGAGACGGATCAGGGATATTTTGGTGATATGGTTAAACCCAAAGAACGTGGTGGTCTCAGGTAAGATAAGCTCAAGGAGATTAGATGAAACACCGGTTGATCAAGCTACTGATGTTCACACATGTTGGTTCTGCGTAATGCTTACAATATCTGTTGTATGCGGCGGGCGTTTGCAACAAGAATCACAGCTTTACGATTTTATATTACCCGGATCTCGACATGAAGGCGCCTCATCCTCTGTTGGCCGACAAGGTGAAACGAATTCAGACATTGGTAAGAACCTTTTTGGCATGCTTTTGTATTACTTACTATTACTTTACAAATACGTATTATTTGTTCTTACAATCTGGCAGGTTCTCAGGATGAATATGTTGCTCCATCTTGTATACACAGTGCTGCAACTTCTGATTATAATATCGATAGTCTAAAAAGGAAGTTGGAAACCTACTCTTTCGGGTCGCACGATGAACGGGCTTCAGCACCTGGTACTATTGTTTTTGAGCTACCTTTGTATTTTTGGTTGGTTTTGGTTATCGTTGTTTTCCAAGTATAAGGACCTTTGGCTTTTTTTCCTAGCGATTCCACATCCACTTGCTCCTTCATTTTATATAAATGATGCCGGGTTTTCTCATTATAACACTGCTAATCGAAAAAGGATCTACACAGAAGGTATTTCTATCGGTTTGTTTACTTTTTTCTACCTATTTAGTATCCCTTTACCTGCACATGTCAACGACATTCACGAAACCGGTCTTACACAGTTTGTAGGTATACAATTTTTCCTAATGAATGTCTTATAGTGCGGTTTCCATTTCTTTTTCTTTTTTTAATTCTCATGTTCTCACTTCGTTTTTCCTTTTATAAAAAAACTCTAATTCCTTATTCACATGAACACATTTCTTCTTCCCGAGCTCAGGTTCTGCAGAAACCAATACAAGAACACCAGGTCGCTAACAAGAATGTCCGACCAGAAATGTCAGAAGGTGGCTTACATTCAATAACTCAACTGACGGTTTTGTGGAAACACAAATGACTAACAATACTGCCAGAATCAAGCTCCACACAAACTCTTAAGGTATCCATATTTCTTTACATATACTGACTTTGACTTTTAAGCATCATACATTTACCTAACTATCAATCGTCCATTTTTGGTAGGGCCGCATACTCCGTACATTGACCTAGGCGACTGTGACCAGCAGCGTCACCACTGTGGTTGCTTATTTTGGGATGAGGAACGGCTTAAAGGTCATCCATATAGCCGAAGACCTGAATATCATGGCTGCTGTGGAGGTGGGAATATTCTTTTTTACTTTTTAAGAATTTATCAATCGCTTGCTCTTTTTAAATGTATGCACAAGTCAAACACTTCTTGAGCCCTTTTCTTATTTACGTGTAAGAAAAGGTTGTTTTCTTTGCTTTGCAAGATATCTATCTAATAAATTAATTAAATTCAAATTATGAATCCTATCTGTTGTTTGATAAGTTATGCCATTAGATTCATGTGTGGCTCGGGTACCCGGTCATTAAAATTCATTTGCTTCACTTAACTACAAAATGATAAAGTTGTAAAAGCTAAGCTACAATAAGAGAGGTACGAAGTAAAAGTTTCTTCTTTACTTTTATGTACCTTTGGCGAGTCTACGTAAATGAACACAACAAACAACCACAACGAAGACCCGCCGCAGCGAACCGCGGGTCTTCAATACTTGTTATGTTTATAGAGACAGGTTGAGTTGTTGTCATTTGCTACTTTAATAATGTTAGAATTTTAAAAAGCTTCTTTGTTTTTTTTGAAGTTAATGACGAATCATGACCAATTATTTTTATATGTTTTATAGTACAACGTTTCGTTTTACGTGTTTAGTGTCACTCCATTTTTTTTTTTGAAAAATAATGTCCCTCCATATATGTGCTACAATAATTGTGTTATTGCTACAAGACTACACATTTACAAAACTTTATTTCACCACCGTTCTTAAAATTATACGGTTGTGTTTTTTAATTTTGTATTCTTTTAACCCTCAAATTGTAAATTTCAATAGTTTATCACTAACGTTATGTAAAAAGACATTTTTATTGTCACCCGCGAAACCCGCGGGTCTATAGTCTAGTATATATATATATATATATATATATATATATATATATATATATATATATATATATATATATATATATATATATATATATATATATATATATATATATATATATATATATATATATATATATATATATATATATATATATATAGGGGTGAGATAAAATAAAAAGACTTTTTTTTGGTGAGAATGATAAGAAGGATTTTCAGCCATTTGATTTAAATTCAATGGATGAGATGAAACCATAATCCTAAATAACTAACTAACTAACTAACCATCTAAACATGATTTTTACAAAGTTTTTTAAAAATTATGAAAAAGTTCCTGTAGATCGGGTATGTTGGTGCAAAAAACTTTTTAAATTTTTTTTTTTAATTTGAAGTTTTTTTACCTTTTTTAATGCACAAAACCGAAATTTTGATGCACAAAAACATTGTTTTTTTACGTTTTTTGTGCATCAAGAACTCATTTTTATGCATAATTTCTTTTGACTTTTTGCTTTAAACTTGATTCCGCATCAAACTATAACAAATTAAAAATTTTGTGCATGAAAAAAAATTTGTACACCAAATTCCACCTTTTTGTGCATCGAATTTCATTTTTTGTGCATTAAAAAAACGTAAAAAATCAAAATTAAAAAAACTTTCTTCACAATTTTTTTATGCACCAACATATCCGATATTGTGGAATTTTTTCAGAATTTTTTGAAAACTTTTTTAAAATCATGTTTAGATAGTTAGTTAGTTAGTTAGTTAGTTAGTTAGTTAGTTAGAAGTATGGATTAATACTATCCATTAATTTTAAATTAGTGGCTGAAAATCCTTCTTATCCTTCTCACCATAAAAAGTCTTTTATATATTGTTAGCCTCAAAACATTGAGTCAAACAAGAATGCTCGGTCATAGGTTATTATTGTAACATTAGTTAGAACATTGTAATAGGTAGTTAATTAGTCGTGGTTTACGGGCTTGGATTTAAACTAATTAAAGTCCAAAAGACAAGCCCGGCCTAATATATAGTCCATTAAAGCCCGCATGTGGGTGGACTATATATACTACCCTCCTAGCATGTTAGGAGGGTTGGTTGTTCATTTTTCTCACTTCTAACCTAATATTCCCAAAGTTAATCCTCTCCTCCTCTCTACTTTCTCTCACTACTTTCTCTCTAGGAATTCATCTCTTCTTCATCTATTTTTCTTTCTTTCTTCATTGCTTAATCATCACAAATATATGGGACAACAATTGGTATCAATCGCCATGGGGTAGTTTTGTGATTCGTTGTTCATTTTACTTGGTTCGTGTGATTTCTCTTATAATCATCTCGAATTCAAGATTTTTTTTTGTGTTTTCTATGCTCTAAATCTTGATATAAATCTTCTACATAGCTGTGGTAGGGATTTGGTCGCATTTGGTTGGTTCAAATCACGGATTTCTTGTCGAAAATATCATTTTTTTACCTCAAAATCTCGTAACAGTGCTATTATTCCGATCAGTGCAATCGGAAAAGGGATTAGAGATTCCGATCAGCCGCATCAAAAAAGGGCTTAAACATTCCGACCAGCTTTTCCGATCATCATTCCGACTGGACTAACAATATTCCGATTGCATTCCGATTTGGTATTCCGACAAGGTATTCCGATTTGGTATTCCGACAAGGTTCTTTCCGACATCATTCCGACAAGGATTCCGATTGCATTCCGATTAGGACATTCCGACAACATTCCGATTAGGACATTTCGACAACACTCTGATTTGGTTATTCCGATTAGGACATTCCGACATCATTCCGATTGTATTCCGATTAGGGGACATTCCGATAAGTGATTCCGACGACATTCCGATGATGTGTTTTGCTAAATTTTGTTTGAGTATTTTTTAGACTTAGCCACCATCTAGACTAGTTTCGGAATATCGTTTACACGAAGATCAAAAATTTGGCGATAAAAAATTTTTTGGTCTATCGTTTTTGTCGGACTGGAGAATTTATTGTCGGGCTGGAGAAAAATTGCAATTTTCGGAATTTAAACCACAACAACAATCACAACAAATCTACTTAAGATCCATATTCACTTCATCATTTCAGAGAATATTGAGATGGATTCTACTGCCGAATATCGTGTGACGAACAACAACATAATGGTGGCGGGTAACAAAGAGAGACCACCAATGCTTGTGTCTGGTCGGTATGCTCAATGGCAATCGCGTTTCATATGATATCTTGATACAAGACCTAATGGTGATGCCTTGAGGAAATGTATTACTCATGGACCATATATATTTAAGAAGATCTCAATTCCTCCAAGAGCAGCCACAGATACTACTGATCCAATACCTGCAAGTGAACGTGATGAAACAAGAGCTGATCTCACACCTGAAAATTGTGCTTGGCATGATGCGGAGAAGGAAGCCATCTATATGGTTCTAAGTGGGATTGGAGATGACATTTATTCCACGGTTGATGCATGCCCTACAGCACATGAAATGTGGACTGCTATTGAACGCTTGCAACAAGGAGAATCACTCAACAAACAAGATGTCAAAACAAACTTGTTTTGGAATTTTGGCAAGTTTACTTCAAGGGATGGAGAATCAATTGACTCTTACTACTCCATGTTTTATAAGATGATGAATGACATGACAAGAAATAATCTACCAGTCTCCACCATGCAAGTCAATGTTCAATTTCTTCAACAACTTCAACCCGAGTGGACACGGTTCGTCACTTTGGTGAAACAACAAGAAAAGCTAGACGAGGTCTAATATCATCGACTCTTTGATATCTTGAAGCAATTTCAGAATGAAGCAAATGAGATTCGAGCTGAACGTATTGCCAAGACGGCTAATCCACTTGCTTTAGTGACTACAACTCAACATGTTCAAGGTCATAACTCTCGTGCTCCTAAGTCATATTCCACTACATCATCTTCACCACGATCTTTCACATCATCTAAGTATTCATCATCCACAAGATCTCGAGGTAAAGTGCCAAGAGCACCATCACCACCATCTCTTGTCATCATCTGAAGAAGATAGTGATGAAGACCAAGCTCAAAAGAATCGAGAGATGAAACAACAAATTACTTTCATAATGAAGACTTACAAGAAAATCTACAAACCCACCAACAACAATCTTCGCACATCATCTAACACCAAGAACTGATATGTTGAGAGTCCTCCAAGGTATGACACACGTCGACGTGGTGAAAGTCCTTCTAGGTATGATCGACATAATCCAACGCATGTTGAGGGTTCTGCAAGGTATGATCGACAAACTGCCATGTATGATACTTAGAGGATTGCTGTTGCTACTGGGAATAGGGAAACGGTTGGAAGTCAAATGGTTCAGCAGAGTGGGATTCAATGTTTTAATTGCCAAGGTTATGGGCATATGGCAAAGGAATGTAGGAAGCCGAAAAGGGTTCGAGACTCCAGCTATCACAAGGAAAAGATGCTGCTATGCAAAAAGATGGAAGCAGGGGTTAAATTGTCAGCTGAGGAAGGAGCAATGCTTGATGATACTGATGATGAAGATTCTGATCAAGAGCTTGATGCACATTACTCGTACATGGCAAAGGTTGAAGAAGTTCTCAAAGTCACTGAAGATGACAATGGCCCTATCTTTGACACTAAGCCAATCGATAAGGTACACACTACTGATGAATATAATGTGTTTGGTGATATTCCTGAGCATAGTGATCTACCCAATGCTATTAATGACACATGTATGATGGAAACGGTTGATAGCAATACCACACCCGATTCATCAGACATGTGCAATAATGAGTTTGAGGATGATCAACATGCAAATGAATATGATGAAGAGGAACGTATTGCGCTTGCTAATTTAATTGCTACTTTACAAAAATATGTCATTGAAAATAAAAAGAGTCAAAAGCAATTAAAGAAGGCAAACGCTACGCTCACTCAAAGCTTTGAAGAATGCAAAGCTGCTCTTATCAAATCAACTGAGATGACTGAAAGCTATCGAGATGAGCTCCTTCAGAAAACCAAAGAGCTTGAGGGGTACAAGGGAAGTGCGTTAAAAAGTCAAAAGGACGATTTTGAAAACAAATATAATACCACTCTTGAGTTATTAGCCAAAGAGAAGCGTCAATATAATGTTTTCTTAATGGATGAACGTCAAAAAACGTACCTAGCCAATACCAAAGTTAATGAACTTGAACAAAAGCTCTCTATGACCACTACAGATTCTGCTAAAATTCTTGAGGATAAGAAACAAGAGGTAGATGCGTTAAAACAAGACTTCAAAAGTAGATATGATAAAGAAACTGAAAAGGTAACGAAATTAGAAGCACAAGTCGAATTTTTGAAGAACGTTGTTTATAAAACGCATGATTCTATTCAATCTGTGAGAATACTAGCACCTCCTTCGATGTTTAAGGGTCAAGCTAGCTTTACAAGTTCTGAGTACCTTGCCAAAGCTCAAGTTGCGAACCCGCATCTTTATCTTGATGAGACTGAAAGGAAAGATCTTGATTGCATGCCTGTTGGTGCCAATAGTGAAGAGACTGCCCTTTGGGATGCTGATAGTCAACCACTTGTTAATAAGGAGTTTGTGAAACCATATAATTATGCTTATGAGAATAATCTTTATGGCCTGTTCAACAAACAAACTCAAAAAACTCATGAGGAAGTGTTCCTAGAATGCAAACAAAAGAGAATTCAATGGAAGAAAGCATTTGCCCCTAAGAAATCTAATGTTTACAAATACATAAACTACCTCCCTTTAGATGAATCTAAACGCAAGAGTAGGAAAACATTAGGTATTCTTAAACACCACATAGATAATGTTAAATCTATTGTTGAAAGAGACTGGGCAAAACGTGAAAATGCGGAGTGGACACGTCCGATTCCTCAAGATATTACCTTGCTTGTGAAAGAACTCTTAATTCCTAACACGGCGTTGATTAAAGAAACTGTTCTTCAACTTGAGGAGTTCATTCAGACTGAAATGTATGATGATTTAAAATATGTTGAATATCTTGAGAAACACATTGAAGATCTTCAAATGGAGAAGACTGATTTTTCAGATGAATATGATTTACTATTGCAAGAATGTGTTTCTAACGATGTTATGTGTGCTTATTTTACATCTTGTGCTGATATTGATGAATATTCTGAAGTTGCATGCCAATATCTTGATAAAAGCAAAGAACGTGAACGTCTTGAAATTGAGCTTTCGAAACGTAAAGAAAATGTTGACAAAAAGGCTTTTGAGTTACTTCAACACAAAAATAATTTCCTTCAAAAACATTGTCATTCACTTGAACTTGCTTTGCAAAAAGACGTTGGTAGTTTTCCACACGATAATAAATTACAAGAAAAACTTTCCCAAACATTTCGAGAAATGAATGAACAGAATTTGGAAATTAAAGGGTTGAAAGCTCAGTTACAAGACAGGGACAGAGCGATAGCAGAGTTGCAGAAACTCATTGCTAAAATGGGTGGGAAGATTGTGGAACCTAGCATTAAGAAAAATGTTGTTAGACAACCCAATGCCTCTAAAGAGAATAGATCCTCAATCTTGGGAAAACCATCTGCTTTATCTAATTCCTCGTTTGCAAAACCTGTGTTTGCCCCTAAGATGGATGGAAAGGAAAGGTTACCACAAGCTCAACCCATACGGAATCCTATAGCACCAAGCGTTAAGCACAATAATGTGATTAAACCAGGGATGTATAGAATGCCCACCAAGCCCACAAACAAAGTTACTCAATCGCCTCAGACTTCTAGAAACACTAATATTCGTGTGTCTTCTACTACAGGAATAGTTTCCACTACTAGTGTTAACCGGCCTCAGCATAAGCACACTCAAGTGAATGATAAGGTCTGGAAACACAAGAATCAAGGGGAGATGCAGGAGGTAGAAGAACACCCTAGGAATTTGAACGTTTTTAAGAATAAAAAGTCTGTAATCGCATGTAATGACGATTTGAATGCTATGAATGTGAAATTTGTTTGTGTCAAATGTGGAAAGTGTGCTAATGCTAATCATTCTATGTGTGCTATAAATAAAGTCAAAGGCGTAGATACTAGAACTAAGAAGCAAGTTGTAATGCCTATTAGAGCTAGTAAACCCAAACGCAAAGTGAACCATTCTGGTGCAACCCCCAATGAGAAAAGTAATGCATCTGACTCCACCACTAAGAATCCTAGAAGCAAAATTAAGGAATTATATGAGTCTGCCAGTAAGTCTTGGAAATGGTGGTTTGCTAATCAATGTCCTCCCGGATATAAATGGATGCCTAAAGTTAGGACAGAAAATGTGAAAACGAGTGTTAGTTTGCCTTTAAATGTTGATAAGGACACTAATGATTCTACTATCACAACTACTGTAGTATCCAATTTAGCAAATGCTCCATCGTGTTCTAACTCTTCTGCAGGTGATACAAATAATTCTCTTCATACTGGACTCAGGATGCACGAAGCACATGACGGGGAATCTCAAGCTTCTAATTAACTTCGTGGAGAAGTTCCTGGGTACGGTCCGATACGGAAATGATCAATTTGCACCGATCCTAGGATATGGAGATTTGGTTCAGAGGAATATCACGATTAAAAGGGTATACTACGTCGAAGGGCTCAATCACAATCTTTTCTCGGTTGGTCAATTCTGTGATGCGGATTTGGAAGTTGCTTTCAGAAGAAGACATGTTTTGTTCGTGATTATGATGGGAATGACTTACTTACTGGTACACGGGGTACTGATCTTTACACAATTTCACTTCAAGACACAACTTCATCAACTCCAATTTGCTTCATGGCTAAAGCTTCAACGACTCAGGCATGGTTATGGTATCAACGTCTTTCTCATCTCAACTTTGATACCATTAACTTACTTTCCAAGAAAGATATTGTGAGAGGCCTTCCAAGCTTGAAATTCATCAAAGATCATCTTTGTTCTTCTTGTGAACTTTGTAAAGCTAAACGAAGTAGCTTCAAAACAAAGACCACACCAAGCTCTAAAGGACGGTTAGATCTTCTTCACATGGATATGTGTGGTCCCATGCGTGTTCAGAGTATCAATGGAAAGAAATATATTCTTGTAATAGTCGATGATTACTGAAGGTACACATGGACTCACTTCTTGAGGTCCAAGGATGAAACACCCGACGTTCTCATCAGCTTTCTTAAATTGATACAACGTGGTCTTCAAGCTCAAGTTAAAGTGGTTAGTACAGACAAAGGTACAGAATTTTTGAATTCAAATCTGAGAAAGTATTTTGAAGCCGAAGGGATTGAACATGAAACATCTATTGCTCGAACACCCGAACAAAACGGCGTTGTTGAAAGACGAAACCGTACTTTGGTTGAAGCTGCTCGAACATTATTATCCGCTTCAAAACTTCCACTATACTTTTGGGCCGCAGCCGTGTCAACCGCATGCTACACACAAAACCGTTCCTTAATTATCCCAAGACATGAAAAGACACCATATCACATAATTCATGATCGAAAACCTTCACTGAAACACCTTCATGTTTTTGGATGTACTTGCTACATTATTCGAGATGGTGAAAATTTGGATAAGATGAAAGAGAAAGGTGATGCATGTATTCTTGTGGGATATGCAACTCAATCAAAGGGATATAGAGTATACAACAAGAGAACAAAATTATTTGTCGAGACAATTCACATCCGATTTGATGAATTGCAAGAAATGGCACTTGAACAAAATAGTTTAAGTCCCGATCCACAACGACAAACGACTTCCGTTTACAACCGCACGGAACTCGAAGCTCAAGACCACAGTAATGAACCGTCAAGTTCAACGCTAGTTCCAGAAAATGTTCCTAGAGCTGATATGACAGTCGACACGACAATTGAAGAGTTGGAAATGTTATATGGACCAATGTATGATGAATATTTCACGGGGAGAAACAAGTTGTATCGAAGTCTTCCGCTGACACTCATGATAAGACTGATGATACCGATCATCGTCAACAACCGGATACAACTTCATCTACGTCAACACGGGTTGCTACAGATTTACCTCCTCAGAATATCACTTCAACAATCGATCCTACAACATCCACAACTACTGTCATAGCTCCAGAGAACACAAATCAAGCAGACAATGCATTATCTGACGAAGACGAATTTATCAACCCATTCGGTACACCGGTACACGAAACTGGAGAGTCTTCTACTCGCCATATTGATCCGTCAAATATGCGTACGTTCTATCAACGACATCCTTCAACACATCATTGGACTAGAGATCATCCTTTGGTTCATGTCATTGGAAACCCTTCACAGCCCGTTCGCACAAGACGACAGCTTAACACCGATGCTGATGTTTGTATGTTCGCACTCGCCGTGAGTTCAGCTGAACCGAAAAACATCAAAGAAGCATTAGCTGATCATGCTTGGATTGAATCGATGACGGATGAACTTCAACAGTTTGAAAGACTTAAAGTCTGGGAACTTGTTGACAGACCATACGATGTAACACCATTAAATCTTCGATGGATCTAGAAAAACAAGATGAATGAAGAGAACACGATCATCAAGAATAAATCTAGGCTAGTGGCTAAAGGGTATGGACAGAAAGAAGGAATTGATTTTGAAGAATCATTTGCACCAGTAGCTCGTATGGAAGCGGTCAGGATTTTTCTTTCTTATGCGGCACATAAGGGATTCATTGTCTATCAAATGGACGTAAAAACGGCGTTTCTTAATGGTCCTTTGAAGGAAGAAGTCTATGTCACGCAGCCGGAAGGATTCGTCAATCCTCATTATCCTGACAAGGTGTATCGTCTCCACAAAGCACTTTATGGACTCAAGCAAGCTCCAAGGGCGTGGTATGACGAACTCTCGAAATTTCTGGTCTCCAAAGGTTTCTCAAAAGGTTCCATTGATTTAAATTTATTCACTTATAAATATGGGGATGACATTTTGCTTGTGCAGATTTATGTTGATGACATTATTTTCGGGTCTACAAACTTAAAACTTTCAAAATGGTTTGAAAAAGTAATGCACAACAGATTTGAAATGTCTATGATGGGCGAACTAAAATTCTTTCTAGGAATTCAAGTTCACCAATCCCCAAGTGGTATCTTCATTAACCAAGCTAAGTATTGTCAAGAGATAATCAAAAAGCATGGTATGACATCATGTGACCCCATTGGGACACCATTATCAACCACATCCCTAGATGCTGATTTGGAGGGATTACCCATAGATCAAACGAGATATCGTTCCATGATCGGGTCCCTCATATACTTGACAGCAAGCAGACATGATATTCATCATGCTACATGTTATTGTGCACGATATCAAGCACGACCCACTGAAAAGAACCTCAAGGAGGTTAAACGGATCTTTCGGTACCTTAAGAATACCATTCACATGGGACTCTGGTATCCGAGGGAAACCGGTTTCTTTCTAACAGCTTATTCAGATTCTGATCATGCAGGGTGTCTTGATACACGTAAAAGTACTTCTGGTGGTGCACAATTTCTAGGACAAGATAAGCTTGTGGGATGGTCTTCCAAGAAGCAGGATTGCACGTCACTGTCATCAGCCGAAGCGGAGTATGTGTCTCTATCTACGTGTTGTGCTCAAGTTCTTTGGATGCGAACACAACTCACAGATTATGGCTTCCACTTTGATAAAGTACCTATGTACTGTGACTCAAAGTCAGCCATAGCCATCTCCTGCAACCTGGTACAGCATTCCCGCACGAAGCACATCGATGTCAGATATCACTTTATTAAGGAACAAGTTCAAAAGGGTATTGTTGAATTATACTTTGTTGGAACTGATTACCAATTAGCTGACTTGTTTACAAAAGCTCTTTCGAAAGAGAGGTTTGCGTATCTAGTTAGGCAAATTGGTATGAGATGTTTGACTCCAGCAGAACTAGAGGTTCTGGCAAAGAAGCCTGCTTGATTCATCTATCAAACATCTATCTTGTAAATATTAATAAAAAAAGCAAAATACAAAATTAAAAAATCTTTGATAATCCAAAAATATTCTTCTCGACATGTCTTTCAGTATCAATAATATGGACGTACCTAGAAATGTCGCTCAATAACGACACGGGTGTGTACATAAAGCTCGAATGAAAGTTGTAAATATTTTTCAAAACATGTCATTTCTATCTTTTCAAAAGGAAATTGTCTATTTTGGGCAATATTTCCAACAACGGGTAGAGCAATCTATCTTGGGTTGAGCTTGTCACAAAACATTCAACGTTTTGAGCTCAACACAATGGCTTGTAATCACTTTCATATTGCAACACAGATCTAAATTCACGGGGGAGTGTACGCTTTTGTACTCTTACCCTTAGCAAAAGAAGTTAAATCTTCTTACACTTGAGTGGATTAGTCAAGACATTCAAAGTCTATGAACTCAAGTTTATGCTTTAGAAAAAACTTTTCGTCAAAAAGAATTGATTTTTCAAAAAGCGTTGAACACATTTTTTCAAGAATTTCTCAATGATACTCAAAATCTTTCAAAAATTGTGTGTTCAACAACTCCTATCCTCAAAAGTTTAATGTGGATCAAATCCTCGTAATGACAATTCCATTGTATCAATTTTTGAGGGGGAGCAATTCAACTTCATGCAAAAGATTAACACATCTTTCTCCCGAAGATTTTCAAGACTATTTTTCAAAATATATTTTAATCAAATTTGGTATCTCTAATATCAAAAGATTTTATATATTAGAGATAGGGGAGAAATTGTGATTAAAATGTGATCTTATATAAGACTCAAGCACTTTAACTCTTACCTACATGTGCGAAACACTTTCGATTATCGATGCACATGTGAAGGGGGAGCATTTCTGAAACGACAAAACTAGCAAGGTGTTAAATGTTTTTCAAACACTTTGTTAGAATTTAAAGTGGTTTTCATGGTTACGATCAAATACCCACAACATCTTTAATTCACGACGTTATTGGTGTCAAAAGGGTGGTTAGGTTTAAGTCCTATGATCCAACCAGAACCGGAGGGATCTTCCCAGGGACAATCCAATAGATTATTAGAAGTCCTTAGGAAAGATGGAGTAGAATGTGAACGAAGCTGAATGCCGACTAAGTACTGATGATAGCACTGGAACAATCACAACAAGGTGCTATTAATTATGTCTTGGTAAGCATTGAAGGGGTTGAAGAATGAAAAAGAAATGTAAGGATAAAGGGTCTAAAGAAAGAAGCCCTCCATACAACTTAGGCAGAAACCGGGTCAACCCATCATGAAGACAAACTCATCATGGACCCAGTGATGTGAAGCACAAACCTTTCCTAGCTACTCGGGCTTCTCTCAAAAGAAGTTTGTTTTATTGTCACGGAGATCAATACGACTTCTATTGACTTTCTCACTCTGAGATAGTTGATATTGAATAGGTGGCATCTGCTCCAGCCTCCGACCACTAAAAGCGCACATATCGAGTCTAGAGCCAAAAGATCAATCAAATCTCGTTAGGACACACGGATGAAGATCAAGAGAGTCCTACACTATATCCTTGTGATATTGCTAGAACACTCAGAGTGATACTACTTAGTATTCACAATGATGAGTGGAAATCCTTCCAATGTTAACATCAAACGGCACTGCGGTAGGTCATATGCAAGATTCTTTATGAATTAAACATATGTAAAACTGAAAAGCAACAATGGTTTGATTCTGAATTGATTCAAACTCGTTTCAGGTTTCTACGCAATATCTTTATGGTCTTGCCAGAACATTTAGAGTGATATTCAGTAATATTCACAGTGACGAATGGAAATCCTTCTAGCGTCAACATCAAACAGCGCTACGGTAGGTGACTTGTGAGATTCTTATGAATCAAACTTGTGTCAACTGGAAAGCAACAATGGTAAGATTCTCAATGAATCGAACTTGTTCCAGGAATTTGAATTGACGACTTTAATCAAGCGGATATTTATCCAATTGATTCACTCTTTATGTTCGCAGTCTTGCTTTGAGACGGTCGAGTAAAGAGAACGGCTAGTACAGCCGCGAAACCCTGTCAAGGAGATTCTTAATTGAATTTACCTAATCACATGTACGGTATTTAATATCGTATAACGGTCTTCACCGACCGAAGGTAAAACGCTACTGATTTAGGATGAATGTCAAAGCCATTCAGTCCGTGTCTATGTTTTGTCTCGAGAAGGTGGTGTCACGGTGTACTCAACAAAGTCAAAGATTCACAACCACATATTCATGCCCAAAGACTTATCCAACAATTGATAGTGTGAGCATGTAGAAAAAACACAAGATCGCAAGATGGCAATGACAAGTCAAGGATGATTAGAAGATCTCAAGACTAAAAGACAAAGTTGAAAGACAACAACAAAGGCTCAAAGATCACAGCATGAAGGAACAAAACTACTGTTACACGTTCAAGGCTCATTTATGACGAGATTCGTAATCTCCTTTGATCTTCAAATATCAAAAGGGTATGACCTCACATTGGGGGAGATTGTTAGCCTCAAAATATTGAGTCAAACAAGAATGCTCGGTCATAGGTTATTATTGTAACA
Organism: Glebionis coronaria; assembly: GCA_025667525.1. Lineage (NCBI taxonomy): Eukaryota > Viridiplantae > Streptophyta > Magnoliopsida > Asterales > Asteraceae > Glebionis > Glebionis coronaria. Next base: position 357,278,110 of record CM046878.1, on the reverse strand, counting down.
TTACTTAGAACGTTGTAATAGGTAGTTAATTAGTCGTGGTTTACGGGCTTGGATTTAAACTAATTAAAGTCCAAAAGACAAGCCCGACCCAATATATAGTCCATTAAAGCCCGCATGTGGGTGGACTATATATACTACCCTCCTAGCATGTTAGGAGGGTTGGTTGTTCATTTTTCTCACTTCTAATCTAATATTCCCATAGTTAATCCTCTCCTCCTCTCTACTTTCTCTCACTACTTTCTCTCTCTAGGAATTCATCTCTTCTTCATCTATTTTTCTTTCTTTCTTCATTGCTTAATCATCACAAATATATGGGACAACATATATATATATATATATATATATATATATATATATATATATATATATATATATATATATATATATATATATATATATATATGTATATATATATATATATATATATATATATATATATATATATATATATATGTATATATATATGTATATATATACATATATATATATACATATATATATATATACATATATATATATATATATATATATATATATATATATATATATATATATATATATATATATATATATATATATATATATATATATATATATATATATATATATATATATATATATATATATATATATATATATATATATATATATATATATATATATATATATATATATATATATATATATATATATATATATATATATATATATATATATATATATATATATATATATATATATATATATATATATATATATATATATATATATATATATATATATATATATACTAGCCTTTAGACCCGTCTGATGGACGGGCTAGCTTTAAGTATATATTTTTTAATAAAAATTGAAGTTATGTGTGTTTGTATTAGAAGTTTAGTATATGTAGTGTTAGTTATAACATTAATATTTTAATAATGTAACATAGAATGGACAAACATAACGTAGTTTAAAATATTTTATTTGTTAATAATATTATAAGTTAATTGAATTTGCATAAGTTAACGTTATTAATAAGTTTGTTACATTAAAATTTTTTATAATTTTAATAATATTGTATAAATATTTTTTGTATTTTTGAATTTTATGTGATAATACATTTTGTATATGTTAATGTTATGAATAACTTTTTTACATTATTTTTTTTAAAAAATAATATTATTTTAAGTTTTTTTTGTTAGCAAAAACATTATAGTTAAATATGTTTTACAAATGATTTTGTTTTGTAAGCTTTGTGGTAAAGTGTATTCTAGCAAAAGTAAGCCCAAAAATCTCATATCTGGTATTATTTTTTGTTACGTGTGTAACATAACAATAGTATATAGCCTAGTCCAAAACTGGACAGTCTGAATATCTAAAAATATTTTCAATTTAGTAAGTCAAACTATTGTGAATCATTGAATCATTTGTAATTCCTATATTCTTTTTGAAGCATTTTATGGAAACCATTTAATAAATTACATGTGTCATTTTTACAGAATTTTGTATTTAAGGCATCATTTGTAATTCTTATTTTCTTTTTGAAGCATATTATGGAAACCCTTTAATGAATTACATGTGTCATTTTTATAGAGTTCGGTATTTAAGGCATTGTTTCACCATCATTCCTTATGTATTTTTATATAATTTTGTATTTATGGCATCATTTGTAATTCCTATATATATTTTTATAGAATTTTGTATTTTAGGCATCATTTGTAATTCCTATTTTCTTTTTGAACCATTTTATGGAATCATTATTATAGAATTTTGTATTTAAGGCATTGTTTCACCATCATTCCTTATATATTTTTATAGAATTTTGTATTTAAGGCATCATTTGTAATTCCTATATATATTTTTATATTTAAGGCATCATTTGTAATTCCAATTTTCTTTTTGATGCTTTTTATACAAACCCTTTAATAAATTACATGTGTCATTTTTATATAATTTTGTATTTTAAGCATCATTTGTAATTCCTATTTTTTTCTTTTTGAAGCATTTTATGGAAACCCTTTAATGAATTACATGTGTCATTTTTATAGAATTTTATATTTAAGGCATTGTTTCACCATCATTCCTTATATATTTTTATAAAATTTTGTATTTATGGCATCATTTGTAATTCCTATATATATTTTTATAAAATTTTGTATTTAAGGCATCTTTTGTAATTCCAATTTTCTTTTTGAACCATTTTATGGAATTATTTTTATAGAATTTTGTATTTAAGGCATTATTTCAACATCATTCCTTATATATTTTTATAGACTTTTGTATTTAAGGCATCATTTGTAATTCCTATATATATTTTTAAAAATTTTGTATTTAAGGCATCATTTTTAATTCTTATTTTCTTTTTGATGCATTTTATGGAAACCCTTTAATGAATTACATGTGTCATTTTTATAGAATTTTGTATTTAAGGCATTGTTTCACCATCATTCTTTATATATTTTTTATAGAACTTTGTATTTATGGCATCATTTGTAATTCCTATATATATTTTTATAGAATTTTGTATTTAAGGCATCATTCGTAATTCCAATTTTCTTTTTAACCATTTTATGGAATCATTTTTATTAAATTTTTTATTTAAGGCATTGTTTCACCATCATTCCTTATATATTTTTATAGAATTTTGTATTTAAGACATCATTTGTAATTCCTATATATATTTTTATAGAATTTTGTATTTAAGGCATCATTTGTAATTCCTATTTTCTTTTTGAAGCATTTTATGGAAACTCTTTAATGAATTACATGTGTCATTTTTATAAAATTTTGTATTTAAGCCATTGTTTCACCATCCTTCCTATATAAGGGTTTCTGATATATATATATATATATATATATATATATATATATATATATATATATATATATATATATATATATATATATATATATATATATATATATATATATATATATATATATATATATATATATATATATATATATATATATATATATATATATATATATATATATATATATATATATATATATGTATATATATATATATATATATATATATATATATATATATATATATATATATATATATATATATATATATATATATATATATATATATATATATATATATATATATATATGTATATATATATATATATATATATATATATATATATATATATATATATATATATATATATATATATATATATATATATATATATATATATATATATATATATATATATATATATATATATATATATATATATATATATATATATATATATATATATATATATATATATATATATATATATATATATATATATATATATATATATAGGAGTGCGCTATTTACAAAACCTATTTTTTAGTACAGAACCTACAGAACCAATATCAACCAATAGAATTTTTTTATTATTAAATCTTTTTACTTAGATCAAAAGGGCATATTGGTAATATACATTTTCATAATTTTTTTGATTTTTTAAATAAAAACGTTTTTATAAAGCCCTTGATTTTTGAAATTAAAAAAATTATATTTTTTTAATTTATACGTTTTTTTTTCAGCATACATGTTCTAAGAAAACATACATGTTCTAAAAAAAACATACTTGATCTAAGAAAACATACATGTTTTAAATAAATGTGCATAAATGTTTTTTTAATATCATAAAGCTATATACATTTTTCTGTACCCGTGAAACTTTTACTTAAATAGGTAATAATTGCATATATGTTCGTGATCGATAATATATAACAAAGAAAAAACGTAAGTGAAATACAGAAATTTTGATATCAAATAGAATACAACTCATATACAAATGTATATTCTTAAATATAAATGTGCAAGAGATTCAAAAATATGTATGTCATATCCAAAATCCTTCGATAACAAGTGTGCACATTGCGCTCGCTCATCAAATCCTTTAGAACATATATGTACACCTTCAACAAACATGTGTGTTTCCTGTATGTGTTTCCGTCGACCATATAAACTTTGATCAAGGTCTTGATATGAAGCATAAAGTAGATCTGGTCATAGTCATTACAACACATTTAGAATCAATACTATGTATTATTAAAGAGTCCGTATGACTAAACAAATCAAATTGCCAAGCATTGAATTAGTATTTAACGTAAGGAAAGAAATCCCTTTTGTTGTCATATATCTAAAGTAAGGTAGGTATCATTAATTATGTCAACTAATATTTTGTATCATCAATTATCATCAATCTGGCTCCCTTTTTCATATTAAAAAATCCAAATTTTCATTCGATATAGGCACATGTTAGTGCATATAAAAAAATAATCTTTAAAAACATATATGAACCCTGAACACTTACTGTAATATTATAAAATAGGCTTCGGTAACATATATCCACGACTTCTATAACATATATGTACGGTTTCAAGAACACACATGCAAGCCATCTAAAAGCACAAGTGGATCCGTTACTTATCCTCACACCATGATGTTATTTGTATGAGATGTGCAACCAACAACCTGATCATAAGCCAAAGGTAAATGCTCGGTTACAATCGAATAACTAGAAACATAAGAAAAATGTAATTTAAATTGAAATGGAATATAATTGTATATTTGTCTCAATACAATCAACTACACATGTAATTTACTTTCTACAACTATATGATAACTAATACTACAATAATTCCATATAACAAGGTGCCATACATAACTAATAAAATATTTGAAAGAGAAAGAAAAAAGATAAAATTCTACAACTGTATAATAGTTACGTTTCAATTACTACCATTTAATCAAAGAATAAAAACGTTTAAGACCACAAAAGTTAGAAAGTTATTTCCACCATTAATTACATTTAATAAAATTTGTTAGTGAGAAAATTACATTGTGGGTGGATGTAATTTGAATAAACATCTACATAAATAACAATAATACATACATACTTTTAACAAATCAGATCTAATATACTCAAAACATTAACAATCAATATCAATTCAAAACAAAATTAATATCAGTGAATACCGCGAGTGATCTTCCGTAAGTATTTCGATATTGTTAGATATTTGGTAAAACTTTTTGTAACACAACACTTATATCACATAAAGAAAGTTTAGTACGCCTATTAAAATCATTATGATGTACCTCATTGTCATCTACGAATTCATCGCAATAGCCTAAAAATATACAAATCGTCACCATCAGATAAAAGGAGTTGCTTAGACCATCAATTCAAGAGTTGGTCGGCTCAGATCTGGTTGAATCGAGACAAAATGTGCGGGATTAATTCTTGTCGAATCGAAACGAGAGAAATAGAAATAGGTGGAAACGAAGATCTTTTAGACATGGGGGTACTCTTCTTTTTGGTGATTATGATATTGATAGTTGAGAGGAAAATATTATATATGTGTATTTCAATAGCTCTAGAAAGGAATAAAGGACGGCGGTTAATAGGAAAGATTGCATAGGTATTGACAATCAAAATACCCGATTTACCCTTTTTAATTTTCTTTTTGCTAAAATAAATAGTATATATTTACAAAAATGCCATCTTGCATTAAGGTGATGTACATCAAGAAATTATAAGAGTAAAAAAGATGGTTCTGTAGGTTCTATACCGAAAATGGGTTCTGTATATAGCACTCCACTATATATATATATATATATATATATATATATATATATATATATATATATATATATATATATATATATATATATATATATATATATATATATATATATATATATATATATATATATATATATATATATATATATATATATATATATATATATATATATATATATATGTATATATATATATATATATATATATATATATATATATATATATGTATATATATATATATATATATATATATATATATATATATATATATATATATATATATATATATACTAGCCTTTAGACCCGTCCGGCGGACGGGCTAGCTTTAAGTATATATTTTTAATGAAAATTAAAGTTATGTGCGTTTGTATTAGAAGTTTAGTATATGTAGTGTTAGTTATAACATTAATATTTTAATAATATAGAATATAATGAACAAAATCATTTGTAATTCCTATTTTATTTTTGAAGCATTTTATAGAAACTCTTTAATGAATATATATATATATATATATATATATATATATATATATATATATATATATATATATATATATATATATATATTGAAGCGCTATTTGTAGAAACTGTTTTTTGGTACAGAACCAATTTGTTACTCCTAATAATGCATGAGGTATATTATATTAATGTAACATGGCAGTTTTGTAAATAATATCTGCTCCTAAATTAAAAAATAAATAAATAAAGGGCAATTACGGTATTTAAGCTTTCCATAAAAACAACATCCCAATAAAGAATCAGTTATAGTAACTTTTAAAATCACTTTATCACATTACTCCTCCAGATCTAAAAACCACGGTTGATGTTTCAATATTCATCTCAATGACTCCATCACAAAAATCCCAACATATCTTATTACCACTCCATTAACTTTCGATGTTATCTCCATGTATACAACCGCTGAAGACGTTAGATCTGTCATCTCCAACGATCTGATATGTTATCTCCTTGATGTTTTAACCGCTCCATTAATGGTCACAACGATCTGATATGTAATCTCCGGCTTTAACCCCATCACCTCCTGCGCCCACAATGATATTATATGTTATCTCTGCCGGTAACACCATCACCTCCTACTGCCACAACGATCTATCATCTTCGGCGGTTAATAAATCGATTAACACGACCAGATCTCCTTATCAGCTAGTGTTTTCTCGATCGAATCAAGAAAAGGTTATAAGATCACATCGTCCCCACTCTAGAACCGTGATTGCATCATCTTGACCTCCAACTTCAGATCCGTTATGTCTCGACGCATTTTAACATCACGGGTAGACCATCAACAATTATGGTACGATGATTTCGATATAAGTCTAAAGTGGTGTTTTGAATCTGTAAAAGATTTGCTAT